>JAQFVV010015178.1:0-19243 GCA_028023455.1 Epiperipatus broadwayi | reverse complement strand
GACAGCACTCATTTTTTAAATCCATTTATCTAAAAAATGAAAGTGTTGCCTAGGAGCTGATATTCTTTTGGTTTATTTACGCATTGGCTGCAATGGATGTGATTCATATATATATATATACAATAATTTTTTAGGTAAGAGGTTTTATCTTTTCTGGATAATAGGTGAAATATTTGAATTGCAATGGATGTCCCACACTTTTTTTAATCTCGGTAAAAAACAAGGTTCTATTTTTTAAAAAAATTCAAATAGATAAATAGATTTCCAAAAACTGATTGCTATTATTAAAATACAAATATGTTTTAAAAGTTTTTAATTAATTAAAAATGTTCAATAAGAGCGCGCCTCAATTGATTTGACATAAGACAAAAAATATTTTCTGATTTTTAGAGAAAAGCAGTATGGTTCTCCTAATTATCTTGCTGAAAAGTGAGAAGTAGTTAGAAATAAAATGATCCGTTGATGATTAATAGTATATTCAAATTCTTTGTTATCATGGTGCACCAAATATACCCACATATGATATGTTCTAGTTTCCTTTAGAAAAAAATATAAGCAACAATATGCTGTATATATATTAAGATTTTGCTAGCAACATTAAATATATATATATAAAGTTTAGAATTTGAGTTGAATTAATACCCCTTTACTCCTAATACCAAACCTGGATCGATTCACAAAACTAAGCATAAATCATACCTTCATTTTTAAAGTAAGTTATAATGCTTTTTTAATGTAAAAAAAAAATATTTTTTTTTTATTATAGAATCCAAAAATAAATCGCAAACTTTGAACATTTTATTTTTAAAAAAAATGTTTACAATAGTAAAGCAATCATAACTAATAAATAATCCACTTAGCATAAACTTCCTTTTAAAAAAACTATTTTACTTAGGGTTAGTAATCATGTTTCACAAATTGACTAACTTAAAATCTTTAAAAGTTTGTTTGGTTAGTAATTACACACAAATATAATGATTAAAAAAATTGTTGACTGTTGTTTCCTTACTACCAGCTAAACTTACACCCTCCTCCCTTACAAGTTTCTGTTTTCCTACTCTTCAATCATTTAACATTTTGATTAACTTTTTTTTAACAGAAAATTATTACATTATATTCCTCGCATCTATTTATACATATGCGCAATTTCTTTTCTGGTAGTGCATATACAAGATTCACTTTTATAAGTATTTAAATATAGACAAAAAAATATTTCCTTTCAAAAAAAATATTACTGGCTTAATTTTTCAATGTACTCATGGTTTATTATATATCGCCCACATTGGGAGCCAATTATAATGGTCGGGGTGTATTGGTGTTCTTTCCGTATCCGCCACAAAGGGCACCACTAGGCCATTTAAACCTGGAAAATTTATATAGTAGGCAGATACGCATTAAAGATTCAACTTTATTTTATTATAATTATATATTGACTATTAGCCCATGACACTAGCTCTAGAAGTAACAGATTTATAATCTAAATTCTTAATGTACATATTTAAGAATGAAAAGATAAAAAAAAATAATAAACTACTGCCAGTAATATTATGCAAAAAACATTTATTATCACACATATATAAAATTGAATTGAAGGAATAAACATGTTTCATTTAAGTTTAGTTCGCACAGATAGAGGTTCTTATTTATACATTTAAATCTTTTAATAGACGTAAATACACTATATAGATTATGCACATAAAACCTACGAATCCAAGCAGCTATTTATATCCAGTTTTGAATTTTGAGCTTTAATATTTTAAAAAACCAAATAAGCATACACATGTATACATATATGCAGCATAACCATCCACCATGAATTCTAGTTCAATTATTATTAGACTCTTCTTGAGTTCCTTAAGACACTCAGCATGAGGTGTCACATTCACAAATAATGAACTTATAGGAGAGCCTTAGGCAAATACATGAAGACACTCAACATAAGGTGTCGTATTTACCGATAGATGCTGAGTGTGGAGTGCGTGCATATATATACACAATACATGACATCACTTAATTTAACTAACAATTATAGCTTTAATATTTTAAAAACTAAATGAGCATGCACATGTATACATATATGCAGCACAACCGTCCACCCCAAATTATTCTAGTTCGATTATTATATATTGGAATGTATAAAGAAGGTTATGCTCTTGAGTTTCTTAAGACACTCATCATGAGGTATCACATTCGTAAATAATGAACTTATAGGGGAGGCTTAGGCAAATACATGAAGACACTCAACATAAGGTGTCATTTACCGATAAATGCCAAGTGTGGATGTGGGTGCATACATAATATATAACATGCAATTTAACTAGCAATTATACTTATTAATTATAAGAAATAAATTAATACAAATGACTTATGATTACATTTAAAATAATTGATTTAACCTTTCATGTTGGTCAGATAAGAGTTTATGATTTAAACTTGGTTAGGCCTTAGTTGTTAATAAATGATTAAAAGTTCATTTAGTAAAAGTTTATAATAATTAGAGTTCGTAGTTTATACTTTACATTAGAGGAGCTCCCGGTTCCTTGTGCCAATTCCCGCGAAGTCTATTATTCAAAATTTCAGAGAAGACCGGTCTATTGTTCATACCGTAGTTATCAATCCGGAGGCAGCCTTATCTGGTTCGATCCTGGAACTATTTTTAGGACCCATATGATTCGGGGTCTACAATAGTGCCATTCATCTTTCAACAGTCTTCATTTGAAAATAGCAGGAGGATGAAAAGTGTGTCTTTTCCCCCTCTTTCAAAAATCAAGCTGGAACTGTTCTTAATTTGAATTTTCTCCTTTTATATTCCTCCTTCGGATGACCATAGTTTCCTGTTCCGGTGTTTTTCATTAGAGTCTGAGTATTAGTTGACCTTTACAAGTGGGTAACAATCTTTTTTAAATTTTTTTATATCTCTTACCTGACCTTTAATTATAAATTTGCCCCAAGGGCTCGCTTACTTTAGATTAATTAAAAACAATCATTTCCATCTTGAGTTTTAACACAATAGAAAGTAATTTAATTATTGTACATTCTTAAAGATATATTTTTATCTTTAAATCTTTTTAAGTTTTTGCTTAAAATTTAGTTTTAAAATACTTTTTTTTAAAAATAGTTTTGTTTTAATAATTTTCCATCTGTGCAATTTATATATATGCTTTTGCAAGCTTTTAATTTTCAATTTTTAATTCTGACTTTTATTTGCGAACATTTATACTTTAACTTTTTTTTTTTAAAAAAATAATGTAACGGCATGTGTGCCCATTACACTATAGTATATAAAAAGTTCACTAATAAGCAGCACAATTATTGTGCTTTTTTTTTCTCTCTAAATTGTAAATATTGTAGTTGTTAAAAGTGAACTCGACATCCTATTGAATTTGTGAACCCATTAAGCAGAAATAAAGCAAATTAAAAATATATATATGAGGTAATATGATGATGGTTTGGACAAAAATGTCGATCAGTCACTGCTTGATTTTAAAAAAAGTAATGGTATCTGATACTTTATTAGGCTAGAGTAAGTAGCTAGCTATACATAAGAAATATATTTTTCACACACATGCATGAATCAGCTCTTTACAGTCAAGGAGACTCTGTAGTTAGCACTTACCAATAATTGGCTTAGATGACACATTCCTTCAAAATGTATGATGATGTTACATCAATTGCAAAATTATCAAACCTAATATATTTACTGCACAAAGCAAAGACACAAACACATTGAATGTGTCATTCAGTCCTGAAGCTGTTGACTGTATTTTTTGTTGTGACAAATGCACAGATTTATGTAATTTTTTAAGAAAAATAAGAATTTTAAAAGGGTATAATGGCTGAAACAATTGTAAAGCAAGAACATACTAGGAAAAAATGACATGCTGCTGCATTTTGCGACTACAAATTTGTTGGCTCAAATACACTCACTGTACAATGCAAAGGCACTACCGTAAGCATTGAATACGTCTAGTCAGTCGTAAAGCCAGTAACTATATTCTTTTATAATGACGAGCACAGATTTAAGTAATTTATTATGAAAAATTTAGTACTTTATCATATTTTAAAAGAAGGGTATAATGACAAACAATTGCTAAGGAAAAAAAGACATCTAATTTTAATACAGAATGAGAAGAACAGTTTTTCTTAGCAATCATGAATGCAAAATGTGCACGTTATATATGTCATGCAAACATGTCACTTCCAAAAAAAGGGCAATAAAAGTCATTTTAAAATTATGTGTATAACATATAAGTGGTGAACTATGACACTTGGAGAAAATTACAAGTAGCCCGTGCCCTGAAAAGTATGCCATTTCTGATGTATATTTTATAGTTGCTTTTGGTGCACTCCTTTTTTTTGACATTGATTACAAACATATCAAAATGGCAACAGCATACTATTGTAATTACAAACACATTAAATAAAAAATGAATATAGAAAACACATTAACTAGTTAATGTGTATTATCAATACACTTTGTTGTGTGATCAAATAAATTGAACATAAAAAATAAAACTTTTTGTGCTGTGAATTGAAAAATCAAAAATTATTCAAAACATTGTAAATATTAATATATACTATATGTATTGTGGCTGGATTATGTATGTGTGCAATGTTATATATTAAAAACATGATGTCTATTTTTGAAAAATTGCTACGGTTAAACAATTGTATGTTTTTAATAATATTGATAGTAAGTTTATTTGCTTGTTAATCTTCACATGAAGAATCAATATATAAGGGGATATGAATATTAATTAGAAAAGAGAGTATTACAACAAAGCAATTTTAATTGATCATCATTGGTAGTGGTTTGTCATTGTTTGCCATCATCGTAACACAGTTCATTCTAATATTCCACTTTTAGAGTTAAGATTATATTAAACTTCTGTGAATCCTTTATCAAAATGTTAAGTGTGTGATTATTTTTTCTCCCAATCTTACATGTTGATCGAGTGCAAGCATTAATTAACAATTAAGTGAATTTGTAATGAGAATTACAATATAAAATAATATTATCAAGAATGGATTTATAGAATTCAACTTGAAACTTTTGTAATTGCAACATATTTCAGTTAGTCAGAAATTTGAGAATTTTTAATATGCTTAAAGAGATTATTTAAATAATTATTAGTCATATTGTTTAAAATTTTTTTTTTAATAAGATGACAGTAGTTTTGTTTTTGTTTTTTACTTTAAATTTAGTAAGGATCTAAATCATTGCTTTAGAATAATTTGTGTGATTTAAATTACAGTGTATATTGTTATTGATAAAAAGTAAAGTTTTCTGGCCCATGAGTTCTTCTATGAAATATTGAGACTGAATTATTTTTGGGTGTACTATATTATTAGCAATCAATAATAGAGTTTTTTTTAATTCCAAGAATTTATCTATAAAATGTTGTGCAATGTGAATTCAATCTCATTCATAAAAGTTGATTGTTGCTTTTGTAATTATTTGGTAATTATGATTGTTTTACCAATGTTTTCTGCATATAATAGGTTTTTAAGAATATGATTTTGAAGGCCTCTTTACCATCTTAGTTTGGGTATGTGATTTACATTCTTTTTGAGTGAATAGGTGATATATATGACTTTAACAGAATGATCTATGAATGGTCATAGCTGCACAAGCAGGAAGTAGCTGTTAGATGTAAAGGTGTTATGGTGATCTGATGATTTGGTGAAAACCTGAGTAATTAATTGTATTTGACACTTAACTAAATCAGTGTTACATTCAAGGAAATATGTGGTTATAACATAAATCTCTTTTGTCGAATGCAATAGCATATTAAAATAAAAATGTAGAGTATAAATTCACTTTCAATATTCAAACTTTTTATAAACCAAGATTAAGCTAATGTTATTCACATAAAAGGACTGGCAATTTAAAATTATCTTTTTGTTTTTATTGCTATTATTGTAATATCTATGTTAATAAACTTATTTTGTTGTTAAACCACTAAACATCACATGATCACCATCTCTATACTAGCACATAATTGTTGTAAACAAAGGCAAAACTCTCCATACAGTAGTGCCACTGTGCCAAACAGAATAATCAATGGATGCCAGAAGGCTTATGCATAAAATCCCTATCTAGTAGAGTTAAAAGGTGGCTGCTGGAGGGTTGCATGAGATCCTAAGATCTAAGTGCAGTGCTCTCAGATCCAAGGCTCCTCACTGATGATGGCCACAAGCCAGAAACTAGTCTGGGGATATTGGATGAGTAGGCACTAGATAGGGATTTTATGCATAAGCCTTCTGGCATCCATTGATTACTCTGTTTGGCACAGGGTGGAACTACTGTATGGAGAGTTTTGCCTTTGTTTATTTTGTTGTTATTGTCACTATTACAAATCTCTCTTGATAATGGATACTTTTATATAGTTTGTGTGTGAATATGCTTTTTATTAAAAGGAATATTGAAATTAACATTAGGTTTAAGTTTACTACTTAGTTGTTGGACTTGCAACAGTTACTATTATTATTAAAATAAGCAAAACTCTCTATACGTATTGCCACTTAATGCAAGCCAGAGTAATTAATGGATGCCAGAATAGTTTTGTAGTTAAGTAGAGATAAAAGGTGGCTGCTGGAGGGTTGCATTATATCCTAAGATCTAGGTACAGTGCTCCAGAACCAAGGCTCCTCACCACAGGCCAGAAACTAGTCTGGGGATATTGGATGAGTAAGCACTAGATGGGGACTTTATGCACAAGCCTTCTGGCATCCATTGATTACTTTGGCTTGCATTGAGTGGCAATACATATAGAGAGTTTTGTCTGTTTTAATAACAGTTATAAACAAGCATAAGAAATGGTGATCGTGTGATGTTTATTGGCTTAAAACAGTTACTACTGTTTGTTGTGTTGCTGTTTTTTCTATAATGTTTTGGCAAGTAACAATTTATTTTACATTAAGTAATGCATTATTAGGATGAGATGGTATTCTTTTTGTTGCTATTATCAACTATGTTAGAACATGGAACAATTAGTTATGTATCATTCAGGTCACCAGTAACTGCAAGCATTAAATGAAAGTAGTCATGACAGATGTTCCTCTATGCATTGCAATAAATAAGATACAATAAATCAGTTTCCATATATAATGCAAATGTCAACAATTGTTTTTTTTTTTTTTTTATGAAACTTGAAAATTAGATAAAATTTGGAACAATGATGATCTGACTATATCTAAAGACTCGTGGATTGCAGCTCAACTAGTACTTTAGGTGCTTAAGCATTATCTGACCTAAACAACTAACCATTTAATTATTTTTCATCCTATTTGTTTTAGCTCGATAGAGTGACAGACATGAACCGAAGGTTCCTGAATCAAAACCCAATCTGTAACTTCCTATGCTATATCATGATTTCCTGAACAAATAACTGTTAGATTATTTTTTGCCATATTTTGGGTTTAATGCAATTAAAAATAATCACTTTGTTATTGCTAAATCATTGTCCTTGGTCAAGATGGCATGCTTTATGAGATCTTTTCAGCAAATAATATGCATACAATGTACGTACGCACACAGTATTTATTTAGATATTTATAAAAATACAATCACATTTGTGGACAATGAGTAGAATGAATTAATACATACATATAGAGCATGTTGCTTCATAAACAACTTGTTGATGAACAAAATTTCCTAGTTACATACGATTCATGATTTAGAAAAATGAATGTTTACCAGATAGTGAGTACTAATCCCACAAACTGATGAAGTAATCAACGCTGAATCTATCCGAGGCTCATAATTAGCCATCTGAGAAAAAGGAAAAGTTCCAAACTGCAATAGTGGGGTAAGCAATCATTGGATGATGAAGCTAAAAATTAAACAAGAATGAGCATTGGCAAAATGCCTTCAACTTTTATATTGAATTATTAGAGATAAAAAGTCTGTAATAGAAATCAAGATACTAACCACATGGTAAACATGTTCTATTCATAGTTGCAATAAATTTAATAGTATTTACAAAGTGTAGTACATAATATATTGAAGCCTCTTTTTTTGTCACATCTTGATGTGAGAGTCAAATCTAGAAATTTTTTTTTTTTTTAATTAGTTGTTTCTCGAGTAAGTTTTAGAATTTTTTTCCAAATAGCGGTCCTCAGTCAACTGGGGGATCTAAGGTGGGTCAGTAAATATTTATATAGCTATTTTTAATTGGAGGATACAAGATAATCTTCTAAGTTCTTTGACTGTCAATGCAATGTCTAAAACAAAAACACGTTTATAAAAATGTCGTCTTGATCTTGATGAGGAATGTGAGTGAATTACGTCGCGGGCAAGATTATCTTAACATAATACTTCACTGTAATAATTCATATTCTAACAATCACTTGTAAAAACAAAATGTATAAAAAATAATAATAATAATATGGAATCATATGGAAGGAGGTTAAGAAATAGTTTGCGACAGCATGTAAATAAATTATGCTTGTGAAGATAAAAATTATCTATATTACTAAACAAAATATAAATTTAATTTCCATTTTCTTTAATAAACACAATCATTGTTTTCGTTAGGCTTCTCAGTTTTATTTAATTTGAGATTCAAACAATAATACCTCCAGTTATATGCTGAGATTCAATACCTGTAATTATATTATATACTAATGGACTTTCACTTGGTCTGTTGGATGATTGAAAGCTATTTAAGTTTTAATTTGCCGTCAACTCCACCAGAAGGATGTCACATGCTCAAATCATGTTCTCCAATGACAGTAGAATTAAACAAAAATTTTAAAATTCATGAAAGATGGGGGGGGGGGGGGGTATTGTATTTGTAAACTATTCTTTGTAGCAAAAAGACTGTTTTTTAAAAAATGATGGAAATAGTTTGTATACTTGTTTTTTTATATCGCAATACTTGTTTTTTTTTTTTATCGCAATCATTTGTTGCTGAGTATTATACTAGATTACGATTTATTTATTTTTAATTATTATATGGAAATTTTTTACTTAACGTATATTTGTGATTTTTATGTTTCATAGTAATAAATGCTCATATATACATGATCTGATATTTCTTGAGAGGTTTGATTTTAAAATAGCAATTAATAAAATATTTTGCGTTTAAAATTTTTTTTAGTTCACTTTGTCAACCTTATAAAGAACCGCCAGGTATTTTTCATAGATAATATCAGACATTTAGTTGAATCTCAGATTAATTTTAAATTTTTCGCAGACCCGAATTTTTTAACATAATAACAGAATACAATAATTTAACTATTTATTTTTAATATAAAAATGCATATTTCGTTATATAATGATGTATCATTTATGGAAATGTGACATTTGCGTTAGAAACATCGCTGAAAAATTAGATCTGATTCTAGGATAATTATATACTGTATTGAATACTGTATATTAAAAGACGTAATGAGGATGGGTGTTATTTAAGATATATAAAAATTAAATCACAGTATATACCTTTCATTACATAATGTCTAAAGTCTTAAATGCTGGCAAATAAAAATTTATAATCTGCTGTAAATCTTTATGCTTATGAAATGAGAGAAATTATTCGTATTATGCTTCAGGTGAAATTCTTATAGAATTTATGGAACAAATAGCAAGGCAGCGAGTGATAAATGAGTTTTGCTGCAATATGAAATTAGATTTTAAATAAGATTTGATGATTCTCATGTGTAAAAATTACCATAACTAACTTCTCTAATTCCCCTCCCCTCTACTTTTTATTTCCTTTATTTTTAATTTTTGTACAAAGTAATGTTTATTTTAAATAATTTTTATATAAAAAATTCGATACAACTTAATTTTTGACTTTATATTTAAATTAAATGAATTATTTAAGTTATCTAATAAAAAATATATATATTTACGCCTGGGATGATCTAGGTCTAAAATATTTCAGAAGTTACATAATTGAGTATGGAATAAATATAAAATAATAGTAAAGATCAATCTACAATGTTCAAACAGGCTTTAAAAATAATTGAGGGACTTATTGCCCGAAAATTCACAGGAAACCCACTCACTGGCAGTGAACAGAAGTGGAACTATAATCCATGCATCTTGAGCTCAGAGATCATCATTCTGTCACTGCAGTAAATCATATAAAAGAAATAAATAGTCAAATGTTTTTATTGCTCAGGAACTGATAAAGAATTCAGAAACCAGAAATAATAGCTGGCGCCATGGACCAAGTTCCAGAGTCCACCACATTATTGCGCTAAATAGTTGTGAACACAGACTTTTAATGTATGGATATGCATTCTCGGTTTGAAGACAGTTTTAAAATGTTTAAGGGAATAGGTATTACAAGAAAATTATCATCATGTTGGTTTAGATTAATGGTAATTGCAGCAGCTTCAAAAACCAAAGATTTCTGAATTGATTCCAAAATAAGAAAAGTAAAAAGAAAAATCCGTTATTCGAATGAAACTTTTACACTTGTCATTTTAGTGCTTAATCAGCACCAATTTTTATTTCACTATTGCATTTAACCCTTTTAACATAACATTTTTTGTTTAAAGTTAGATTGTAAAGTAATTAAGTCTTTAAATCAAGATGGTTAGATTTTTTAAAACGAATATTGCTGAGTCAATGAGGTTAATTTGAAGTGGTTTTCTTATATGCCATTTTTTTATTTATTTTACATTTGCATAACTTAGTGAACAATTTTATCACAGCTAGTATTAAATAGGGTAATATGATATTAACACCATTTTTGACAATTGCCAGATTCACTTCAAAATAAGGATATCTGACTGCTGTACAGCTTCTTTTTTCCACATTATTTCAGCAAACTTTCTTATCTTATTCATCCATCTCACATATAATTTTTTTCTTGTCAGCAGTTTTAAGCTCTCACTTGTGTTCAGGAAATTCACTTATACAACAAACAATAAAAAAATATGATGGCCATTTGTGGCAGAGGTTTTAAAAATCCTTAGATTCTGACATAGCTACATTTCATTGATTATTTCAAGATTGGTCTTTCCAATAAAAGTTCACTTTTAAGAGAAAGGTGATATCATGAATTGGAAGGATTAGCACATATCAAATAGAATGTTAAATGTTGTGAAGGTGAAGAAGTTTGAAAAATAGATGGAAGTCAAATATTATAAATAATAGTATATCATATAGAGTAAGAAGATTCCCATATATAAAGTCTTTCCTCCAGAAAGTTCTTATTTTGAATAAGATATGGATAAGTTTTATGGAAATGTACTGAATATTTTTTACTGAATCAAACATTTTAATGCAAAAATCATAAAGCATTTGAAAAGTAAAAGTGCATGGAGTAAATAAATAAAAGAAAACTCAGATTTGTAAAGATAGTAAAACTGTAAATAGATTTTTTTATTTTTTGAGAAAAATAATAATAGCAAATAAATGGTAAGAATTTAAATAAAGGTACAGCAGAATTGAATATGTTGTTAATAGAAAGTATTCAAAACAAAATAATCATTGATTATTGAGATGTAATTATTAATGCAAAGTGCTAGAGTCAAGCTGTTAAAAAAGTGAATGATAATGTTGTAATTAGTATCCCTGGCATTCAAAAACATTCTAATTAAATTTAAGCTAGATCATACAAATCATTTTAAAGTATTAAGACTTTAAAGTTGATTCTGACATAAGCAACATCAATAAGAAGAAAAAATATTTTATCAAGCTATACAAATTTCAAAAGCTGCATTTCAAGAGTAGATTTTCTTCTAAACCAAAGTAATTAATGCAGGAAAAAAATAATATGAAAATAAGATAAGCCTGTTTAGGAAAAAAATGTTGACTTTTGTAAAATGCTATATGGAAAAAAAGTAATCGTGATTTAAAGAAATATAACTACGATTCTACAAAGAAAGAAAGTACTATAAGTCCCAAGAATATAAAATGACATTTTTTGGTAGGTGAGGAGGGGGGGGTGGAGTATTTTAGCAATAAAAAAGAAGCGTTATAATTACTAAATTCAGCAATGACATCATCTAGTGTATAGAAGATCCTTTAATAAACATCATAGAAATAGAAAAATGGTAAAACAAAGAAGCTGAAACAATGAATGCCATTAAACCTGTAAAGATTGGAAAACTCCAGGAAATGACGAAATACTGCGAAGAAATAAAGAAATTATTAATAAGGTTAAACAAAAAATATTTGAATTTTCAGATATACTAGATAATTGGAAGGTTGTGATAGTGATATTTTAAAAAATTATTAGGAATTACAAATCTTATCAGTTATATAAGATTTTTATGATTAAGAGTATAGAAGATTTAGTATTGAGTAAGAACTAAAAGAATTATATAGAAATTAAAAGTAGTTCCTGCATGTGCATTATTGTTATTTACATTGTATTTGAAAAGACATTCATTTTGTAAGCATTCCTGTGATGATTAAAGTTTTGAAAGATTATTCATAAAAATACGAACTACTATAAAATTCTGAAGAATATATATATATCAGAATAGAAAATTCACATTACCCGAGGGTATGGCACAGAGACTCCATTTACCCATAGTATCAGTTGAAAGCAAAAAATAAAATCTAAAAAAGAGTCTAAAGTAATGTTTATTGGATTTCAAAACAAGAAAAAAATTGATAGTAAGGAATTAATACAAATTTAGATTATAAATGCCTTGTTTAAATTATTGATATAAATAGAAATAATGAATGAAGTGAAACATACTGAGTGCTTTCATACTGGAGAACATATGAGCTTTTCAACAAAAATAATTATATATATATATGTGTGTGTGTATATATGCATGCTCTAAATAAAATGAAAATTCCTCAAACTCTTGAAATAAAATCATGCTGATGGTTTACTTATGTATGATAATGACTGATGGTTAAGTTATGAAAATTTATTCAAACATTTGATTATTTAGAGGAAATTAGGATTGCTTTATGGAATAATGGATATTGAATAATTGTTGAAATTCATGTATTTTATTGACTTGTACTTCATCTTAAATGATTAAATATTAAACTGCTAGATACTAATGAAACAGGCATTGCTATGTTTGATTTCATTAACATCTTCACAGAAAATTAGAAATTTTTAATTGTAATATTATTTCAAGTATTTATAAACAGAAAATTAGAAATTTTTAATTGTAATATTATTTCAAGTATTTATAAATATTGACTAAATACAAAATAATTGTTTGGAATATAGAATCTCATGAGAAACCAAACCAAAATAAATTGCAATAAGAGTTTTCTACTATGATTCACTTAATGGTCAATTAAATTTTTTCAAGTTTTACACATGTCGGGCAATTTAAAAAAGATCAAAATGTATTTTATATCAGAACCAGTATCTATCTGATAAACTCAGTCTGAAAGTTCTTGAGTAGTTGAATTCGGATGGAATTGAACTGCAGTTATATGATTTTCAATCCAGTTCTATATGGAAACAAATGTATTGATTTTGGGGAATTATTGAAAATGATTGATTATTGGGTGTAATAAAAAAAAATGCTGAAGAGGAAATATTAAAAGCTTGGAATGCTATTCCCGGAACCTTCAGTTATTGACAAACCTTCTTGACTGGTATTTTATTACATTTTCCCTCTACTTTCTGCATGTGAATTTTATAAAAGACGATTCAGAAGTAGAATGTTTGATGAATCTAATTCTGTTTGGGTACTATTAAAAGTAACAAAATATATACGTGATATAAAGCATTTAGCATGTAATGTACAGCAGCAAAAATCTTATTCAAAAATGTATGTTTATGGCAATTCATCTTTGTAAAGTTCTGTGCTAATTTTTAAAATTATCTAACTTTTTTTTTCTAGTAAAAAAACTGCTCGCAATTCGATAAATTTTGTTAATATATTACATACAGACGAATTTATTATAAATTAATATGTACATTTTAAAAACGGACTGTTCATTCATGAAAATATGTATGTAATTTCACTATTCTGATACTTAAAAAAGTGACCAGTTATGATATCGTAAAATATATCTTTACTGTATGACACTTTCAACTTCATTACTGAAAATATGTTCACCTTGATTAGTATTTGAAGATGGAAAACTTTTTTTTAATTTGAAACATTTTGCTTTATAATGAATATTGAATACTATATGCTGTTACTTACTTTTACTTACTTTTATTTGGGATTTCTGGAAAGCGATGATGTGATGGTGGTAAATGAATTCTTATAATCTGAAATAATGGTTTTTGTTGAGACTTTTTTAAAATCATAAAACCTGCTTTCCAATTGATCATTTAATACACAAAACACTGAATCTGTTATGATTTAATTTAATAATATAAAAACTTGTTTTCATTTTTTTTATAGTTTTTTTTTTTTTTAAAAATCATTTTACATTCTTTTAAAAAGTTTATATTTATTTAAAAATTATTATTTTAAGATTAAATTCCTATTCAATGTTAGTGAAGTATTTCAGGTCATGGTAATCCAATGACCCATAGTTGTGCATAATAATTTGTTCTGAATATGAAAATTGTCATCACATGACTTATCTTTCTTATGCTTGCTTTTGGCAATAGTGGCTCTTAAAAATGCTCCTAATTAATTTATAAAATACTGAAGTTATTGAAATTTGTAATCTTAGTGCAAGTTTTTAACCTATAGTTGAATAAGCATATAAACTTGTATTCAAAACTATAAAATTTTAAAAATTTCATGCCATTAAATTGGAATGGAGAATAATAGTAAATTATTTCTAGACAATACAATGTTGGAATTATGAAGATTAACTATTTTTTGTGTAAATTAGTTTTGAAGTTCTTTGACTCGCTTATATAAACTTGAAAAGTTTGATTTTGAATACACATGGCCTTGAGTCACTTAATGCTTATGTTATTGCCAGTAAATAAATAAAGAGGTCACCACAATCTAAAATTGCAGATATGATTTTAACTAACCGTGACCAACATTTTCGAGAACAGGCCTCATGAGATATTACACATCATAAATTGGGCTATATCATTATAAAAAAAATTTCAGAAACATAATATTTGGTATAAAATATATTTTAAACAAATTATTTTTAAAGAAAATACATATAGTCTTATATAACTAATTATTATGTATATATAATCGTGAATTAAGTGTACCTTTTTGAAAATCAAAGGACTTGTTATGGCCTCTGCATCACAGATTGTCCAGGACTGATTTAACAGTTTTCATTACCGTAATTTGTCTTTGAACCACATTTTTACCACTGCCTTCAAAAATTAATTATGGTAATCATCTGAAATCCGGGCACAGCCGCCTGATGGTGTTGTTTACATGTCAAAACACATAAAAATGCCGTTTCTGCGGCCGGCCTTACAGCTAAGACAACATTTATATTGTATTAACCCATTGCTAGCCGCTTTACATGACATTGCACAAAAATATTACGGCCTATTTTGTGCTTCGAAACTATTTACGCATATTTGTTCTATTCATAGCTGATTACTGCATCGCTTGAGGGTATTTTAATTTCAAGTCTGTACAACTTTTCAAATCTCCATAATAGAATAATGTCATTTATATTTAAATAATGTTGTTAATTACTAATAATTGTCATTTGGTCCCCTCTCTTCCCTAAAAAAATGCTAATATGTAAAAAAATTGGCAAAGTGTATGTTCGAACACACTTTGACAAAGCTCACACGCTAAGTCACGTTTCAGCGTGGAAAATATACGAGACCAATAAAAGGTCTGAGAAGAACGTGCAATTTTTAAACTTTTCAGAATTGCCGAGTACAGAAAGTGAGGGAAATGGTGTCCTTTTTTCAGGCACATAATGTCCTCCCAAATACCAGACTGTTTTTATTACAGCAATAAAATAATAAATAAGTTCAAAAAGTCCAAAGTTTGTGTCCTTTTTTTTTTTTATTTCATTAGAAATTGACAAGTATTTGGATTATTTGTTTTCAGCGGGGGTTATTTTGTTGACTTTTTGTTAATAATAACAAAGTATGAACCTCCCCCAAAAAAGTTTATTGTAAAAGGCAAAAAAAAAAAAAAAAGATAATTCAAACAAAATATAAATAAAAGTAAAAAGTGAGAAAAAGTTGTTGGAAAAAAAAAATTATTGGCTTTTTGTTACAATTATTTTTCCGAGTGTGGGGTTGGGGGTTTGAAAACAATTTCTTGCCCCCAAAAAACACAAAAATTACTTTTGATTTAGTAAGAAGAAAAACAATTTGGTCAACCAAAAAAAAAAGGTAGAAAAAATTTGAAACAATTTCCAAATAATTGCATTATATTTTTTCAGCAGGGTTAAAACAAGTGGGGTTCAAATAAATGACTATTTTTGTTTACTTTTTGTTAATAATAATAGTATGAAAGCCCCCCAAAAAGATGTTTATTGTAGAAGCCAAAAAAAAGAGTAATTCAAATGAAATAAAAGTTAAAAGTGAAAAAAAGTTGTTTAAAAAAAAAAAGTTATTGACTTTTTGTTATAATTATTGATCTGAGGGTGAGGTGAGGATTTCAAAACAATTTTTGAACCTCCAACAACACAAAAGTTACTTTTGATTTAATAATAAGGAGAAAAACTATTTAGTCAACCAAAAAAAAAGATAGAACAAAGTCGAAACAAGTCCCAAATAATTGTATTATATTTTTTCTGTGGGGTTAAAACAAGTTTTTTCATCCTGAAACAGTCCAAAGTTGTTAAAATCAGAAAAATAAACACAAAATTAAATTACCAAAATTTGTTGAATAAAGAAAAATGTCAGGTTAAAAAATATATATATAAAAATGTGTTTAATAAAAAAGAAATCATGTTATAAATGAAATAAAAATGTGTTTAATCAAAAAAAAAAAAGTTGTGGTGGCCCGGTAATGTTACATTTGATTGATTTTGTATAGCATCAACACCCCAAGCGGTCGTGCCTGGATTTTAGATGATTACCTTAATTCTTTTTTCATAATGATATAAATTTTGACTTTTGTATTTTTATCTGAATTATATTACTTTTAATAATATGCATAATTTATTATAAATTATTTGTCACATCTGATGGCTGGCTAAAAAGTAGAAAAATAATCTAATTAATAAATAGGTCATTTCATAAAAGCATTTGAGGCCATTTAGATTTTATGGTCTCCAATGCTTATGAAATGGCATAACATTTTTTTAGTCAGATTATTTTGTTATTTCTTAATTTTTTAGTTGATTGTTTACATAAAAGCATTATTTAACATTTTTTATTTTTTAATTATAAATAAAACATAATTTCAATTTAAATAAAATAATTTTCTTCATCAGTCTCTTTTAATTATTTTTGTTCATGTGCAATATTATCAATATGATGTCATTGCAGTCATTTTTCTATAAATATTAACATATATATTTTTGTTTAATTTAATTAGTTAAGTATGAGTTAAATCAATATTAACCAAATTTTATTATACAAATATAATGTTTCTGTTGGCTCAATTGCTAATGAGGTTTCTTGGGAAGCCTAAAAATGTGAGTTTGAGTTCTAAGTGGGAATCAGTTTCTTTTTTTATTGTTAATTCAAAAATGTGGACATACCAACAAAATATGGACAGGGCAAGTTAATAAAAGTATTTAAAAATAAACAATTTTTTTGAGATCATTAATTTTTCAGTTACCAAATCAGTTAAAATCATTATGATTCATTAATAATTTGTATAGAAGTGACAAACAACACAAGGCAGTCCCCTTTTTTGTCAGAAATCTGGAAACATAGTAGAAGGAAAGAAAAATAAGTGTCAAGCATTGGTGGTCGAGAGGTCAGCACAGCTGCCTTACAAGCAGTTTTCCCAGGTTAGCGAGTTCGCTTCCCGGCTGATGCTATGACATATGAAGAAATAAAAAAAAAGGAAAGAAAAATAAGTGTAATTCATTATAAAATATAAAAAAGCTTTTGGCAATAAAGATCATAAGGCCTAATAACATTGGGAGGGGGGGGATAAATACAGAAATATCTGGATTATCATGCTAGTAGTATTTATATTTTAACAAAAATAAAAAGAAATTTAAAATGCTGTAGTTCAATAACAAATACAAATATTATCTTTATATTAATTATTTTTCAAAAAAAAAATACTACACATAAGCCCACAACTTTTTTTTTAATTTATCCTCTTCAATATTGCATTTTGCTATCACTTTAATTCATTTCCAGTTTTTACTAAATTTACAGCTCAAAATCCTTCAGTCTTACATCTTTTTATAATTGTTCCAAGTTCCTCATCCACATAAAGCTACACCCCAAAAAACACCTAACAAGCCTTTTTTTAAATTCCAATTTTAGTATATTGTAAATAACTTTATATTATTATTTATCTATTTTTATTAAAATCCTTTACACATTGCAGCTATTAGCTCAAATCTCTGTTATTGTCTATTATTAAACCAATTTCCTAAATATTTAAAAGCAAAGTGTTTTAAAATGTAAGCACCCAAATGTCATATTTTAATCACCTTTTATCTTCATCTGTAATCATTGCTACAGATTTAGATATAACAATTTTCACTCCAAGCTTTTTTTTCTCCCTCTACAAACTCCATCAATCCTAACTACTATTTTGTTAAGCTCATATTTATATCTGTATTGTAAACAGTCGGGTTTAAACCCTAGTTACAATGTAGAAAGGCGCACACATATGTTATATAGTTTAAAATGAGTTTTCATATAATTTGATTTTATTTCGTTTTAGTATTTATTTTTGTAGTGGGAGAAAATGTTTAAAATTTTATTAAAGTAAGAAAAGAGGGAGTGGGGGGGAAATTTGCGTTTTATTTTTGTAAAAGTGGTATATGTATGTATTTGCGGTGTGGATAGACAATTTTAGAAACGAACGTATGAATACATTTTTGGATCCAAGATAAGAGATTATTGTAGAAAAAAAAAAATAAAAAAAGAAGGTTCGAGAAAAAGGTTTCCGGAATGTTAATTACCAAAATGTCTGAAGGTGCGAAAAGTTCTTTTTGCTTATTAGCTTAACTGGCCATCTATACCACGTGGTGAGGAAGAAAGGGGACGGACTGTGTTTGCGAAAACAAAAGAAAACAAAAAAGTGACAGGGAGAGTGGAGAGGTAGTTTTTTTTTAAACTAGTGTCACTTTTATTTTGGTTTTCAAAGAGGAAAGAAAAAAATAAAAATATATTCAATTTTTTTTATATATATTCTTAAGAAGAGTAACTAAGGCTACGGCCGAACATGAGTACGGTGGGGTAAAAGCTTAAGCGTGCTGGGTTTTCTGGACCTTACCCCAAAGAATCCATGCGGCAGTGACCGGAGAACATCT
>JAQFVV010015177.1:0-19257 GCA_028023455.1 Epiperipatus broadwayi | reverse complement strand
ATATATATATATATATATATATATATATATATATATATATATATATATTGTAAATATCGATAAGTCTATCTATATTTTAAAAATTATCATTTGTTATATAAAAAAAAAACCTCTTTGAGTTGATGTTTATATATGAAGTATTATTATTGTTTATGGTTATTAGGTATAGTTATTGTTTGAAGTTATTATTTTATTTATATGTTGATGGTACATCGTTATGAATATTTAATTATTATAAATAAAAAAGACATATAAATTGTTGATTATATAAAAAAAATATTTTATTTGCAGTGATTATTAAAAAAAATGCAATATTATTATTTATGTATATTTTTAAAGCTGTCAAATAAATTTTCAATTTAATATTTTTTATATATATGCCTTATATTTTATTTTGTTTAATGTTAATTGTTTAAAATAAAACATGTGTAACAATGGTTTTCAAAACAGCATTTGCTAGCACGTGGAACAACAGCAACAACAAAAAAAGAAGCTATTATTATTAGGATAGTGATTAAAAAACAAAAGGATAAAATTTTGTTGTACTTTGTTTCTTTGAAATTACCATTCTTCAGAATATTGGAATAAGATAGATTTCTATGGTAAATACATAAATCATGACAGGCTAATAGAGATATATCGCAGCCAAGAGGCTGCACCATTTTCTTTCATTTATTCCAAGGCAGTTTAAAAGAAAAACTAAGAAAATTTCAACACATGAATTTCATCGCGTTTGAAGCCAAAATTTGACATAGCTATCAGGAATCTATAATGGTCAATCTAATAATAATCTGGAGATAACTAGAATTAATATATTGGATTCAACATTTCAATTTATTTATTTATTTTTTAAGGAAAGAAATTTTAGAAGGATAAAAATATACATACATCCAAGAATTGACAATTTTCTCTAACGTGATAGTTTCTTCACTTTAACTAGAATGCATTCTAATATTAAATGGATAAAGAAATAAAACAATGGAATAAGTTAACTTTTGAAGGAAAACTAGACATGTGAACTTTGAAAGGTAATCAATAATTTTATATGTATAAATGATATATAATTATATTTTTGAGATCGATATTTTTGTTTACTTTTATTTTTCATTATAAAAATATAATGTTTTATAAATATTCAATTCAAGCGTCTTGTTTTCTAACAGCAATAAAACATTTAACAGGTGTCAAAATTAACACGTAAGTAATTTAAAATCTTAAAGTATGGCTTATAAGTTTGGGTTGCATATGAGTTGTTATGTATATTTTAATAAGTAAATTTATATTCGCAAATTTTTATTATAAAAATTGTTTTATTATTAATTTATATATTTCCATTTTTTTTAACTTCATATAATAATTCTTATGCAGACCAAAACAATAATTTATATATATTTGCTGTATATAATATTTTTTATTTTTTTTTATTTTGAATATCTGAAAAATATAAATATGGATTTGTATTTATATTAATACCTACTTGTTAAGCACAGATATGTCTTTATCTATTTAATATATATACTTATTGCAAGTATATATGTATATTTATTATTTGGGTTTGTATTTAAAACATTGATATTACCTAAAATTAAACCCTAATATAAAATAAAGGATGTACTATTTGTTTTATAAGTAATGCCTTTGTAATTTATTTGAAAGAGTATTAATATGTTATTCTTATTTTTCTTTTAATGCCAGAGTCATTATGAAATTAATTGAATTCACAATTTAATAGAGGATAACTTCATATTTCACTTATTGTTTAGTCTTTAGGCCACTTACACATATTATTATTCATTGATATGTTTAGATATACATAAATTTACATAATAGATGTGTATATTGGATTTAATAGAATTCCCTTTGTTTCTGATATATATTTGATTAGTTAGTCATATTAACCTTGAAAATAAATTATAATGATAGATCTCATTGCTCTGTATGATTTTAGATTTATTTCATGTATAACTAGTTGGAAGGGCATATAAACAATTTATTTAAATATAACTGGGATAATTTTGTCTTTCTTCATTTAAATTATACAATTTATTATATTAGGCTTTCTCAACAATTGGATTCATTTAGATTATATATATATATATATATATATATATATATATATATTCCATTACGTTTATCATCCAATGTTTGAAGCATTATTTTCTTCTCATATATTGATGTTCCATTACATTTGAGGTATAATATGTTTATATGATATATTGTCCTTTACATTTGGCACCATGAACTGTTGGTTCTAGTTAACTGATGATTGGTATAATGGATTAAAAGTATATTCCATTACATTTGGATTCCACAACGTGGTCTGCATAATATGTTCGCTTAATTATTCATTACATTTGGTGTATCAAAGTTAGGGGCTTGGTTAACAAATGATTATTGTTGCAAAAGTTCATATGTTTATTTTCATTTGAGATCATATAAAGATACATTCCATTATATTTGGCTTTCCCAATGTTTGGGTCCTTCTTTCTTCAATTTAAATGGAATGCAGCAAGTACATTCCATTACAATATATATATATATGGCATAAGAAATCACTTATTGTGAAGCCCAAACAAATTTATTTTTCCGGATTCAATAACTGGGTGTAAACAATAAGTCTAATATTATTCATGAGAACTCTATTAATCTATTTTAAAACTGAGCACATGTATGTTATGGACCACATGTTTACTCGACTATTTATTTTATGTATATTAACAAGTAATTGAAGTCTGTACATCAAAAGAGCCTTTATCTTTTTTTATAAATATTTAATTTAAAATAATTGTTTATTTATTTATTTTTTAAATAAAAGAGAAATGATTTTTTTTTACTTAAACAGAAATAATAATTAAATAAAAATTAAATAGTTAAATTTAAATAATTAAATAGTTAAAAATCAAGAGAATGAAAACAATTCAAGGAGTTGAAGTGTTTAACTTTAATATAGAATCTGTTTTAATTATATTTTCATTCTTCGCATTTTAATTAATTTTGCAATCTTTCTGAATTAATTTTTTTTCTGATACATCGTCGTATAATTTTCTAGAAATAAATTACATTATTTTTATATTTACTAATTCATTGGTAATGAATTCTGTAAATATTTTTGCAACTTGTAATTAGAATAGATCATTAATTTTTAGATACGTTACATTTAATTAATAAATATTCTCTTAAATAGGCCATTGCAAAAAGCTCTCCATCATTTTGTAACAAAATATCAGTCGGAAAAAATTATTCATTAGATTAAAAATGGCTATATAGTTAACAATCGCTGTTTTCATTTCTAATTTAATGTTTATTAAGAATAGCTAGATACCTGTTTGCAAACCAAAAATTCGATGGCTATTATCTAAAAGAAAAATATTAAACTTGCTTGAAACACAAACACATTCCAAATTTCACTTGGATTTGAACCTAAGGTTGTGGACATAATTATTCAATTAAATAATGAACTAAGGTTTAATAACTGTTTAGATAATTTCAATTTGTTATTAAGCAATATTAATTAATTTTAATATTTAAAAAAAATCCAATTTTTTTAATTTAAGCAAAATTATAATTAAAATAAATTGCTAGTCAATCAGGGATCTTGCATTTTCAGTGTAGAAGAAGACATCTCTGGGGAAGAAACCCTCTCCACTCATCAGTATATGATTAAAGAGGTGAATATATATTTTTTATCAAAAGAACTATACATCACATTGAAGTCACCCATTAAAATGATTGAAAATGGGTTTGAGGCCTTGACCAAATTGATTTCAGTGATTACTTTCATGATTATACTGTGGTTATTTTTAATGTAGAAGTAGATTAGATTGCTTTGAAAATGGTTATATCTTAGGTTTGCAATTAGGCAATTTGAGTCTAAGTATAGAATTTTAAAGCTAATATGGGGGGGTCTTTCTTGGTAATTGATTAAAATAGCTACCCCTTCTGCTGCTGTCATTGAAATTGAGTATTTGAAGAAGCCTATATTTTGGAGAATCTGATCGATTTTAAAACATGAATTTAGATATAATTTGTTTTCTGCCATGCATACCACATTTCTCTGGCATTTGACTATCCAATTTTGAATAGTAAATGCCCTGTCAATCGAGTTTATTCATCTAACATTAACTCCACATAAATTTAGCTTCATATAATTTGTATGAGGTGATTTGTCCCTGATTGACCCTACCATTACTCATTGGCTGATATCCACCATTCCATTATTCTGTCTATTACCAGTCAAACTACTTTGCTCCAACACTTAGTGGAGTATAAGTTCATTTTCCACAGATTGATTGTCCATCTCAGGAGAAAACTAGTCTGATAAGAAAATTTTATTGTCATTAAGGCCTACAAAAGAGGTTAGTAATAGTTCATCTTGACCATTACTGTCATTTTGATTCATGCTCTGTTACTCTGCCTGAGAGGTCCTGGATGAGATCTTAATATGGGATTGGACATTGGCTTTTCTTCTCTGATTATTTTTATCCTGCCACTGATTTATCTCAATATTATTATGCTATTGTTTATTTCATTTCTCAGAATTGTCATTTGAATTTGATGAAATATCTTCACCTGAGCTGGATTGATGAAATATCTTCATCTGAGCTGGACCTGATTTGTTGTCTTGATTTCCTTTTTTCTTGTTATACTTTGATGATATCTTTCTATTTTGTTTTGTTCTTATAAGTCTAGAGTATTCATGCACCTGTTCATTTTGGTCATCATTGACTGTCACATCAGATTCTGATTCACTTTCACCAATGGTGAACCTCAGCCCATTAACTCATTCTCAGTCAGATTATAAGGTTGGTTTTGAGCTTCTCAACTAGTGAGGTGTTGTAGCTCAGTGGTATTTGAGCTTATTGGCATATTTAGAGGGTTGTAAAACCGGCACTTTAAATATACAAATGAGATTAGTCATTTCTTTAAAAAATGTCAGTGTTGGATCAGGTTGCTTGACTTCTTCATGATTTGTGTCTAATTGTTTAAAGTCAATTGGATTATCCCCATCAATTATTTTAGAGTTCAGTGTTGGCTTTCCTGCCTTTTTATTGCATTTGTAAATCCTATTCTGTTTCAAGCCAAACACATTACAGATGCGAGCTTTGCAGTCTTTAATGATTTCATTCTAAGCAAAAATACATTGTGGTGGAACTCCATAGAATGTTAGAACAATCAGAAAACATCTGGAGTAGACTACTGTTGGTATGTAATTTTGGTTCACCCCTTTCTTCAAGATAATAGTGAAAGTACCAGTGTTGTTCTCGATGCGGCCATTGGTTTGATGATCATATCTGTATATTAGTCTGGTTGTTTTCCCATATTTCTCAAGCATGTTATGCAATTCTGATTGATCAAAATTCATCAAATGGTTCTTAATGGTTCCATTGAGTGTGATTGCTCTATTTATATCAATTGTGCAGATGATCTTCCCATCCAACTGTCTAATGTTATTTTTGAAACAATTTCTAGTAGACCAGGAAGCAAATTTGGTAATTATGTATCTATCATTTGAATGAGAAAATATCTTTTTAAAACCCATCCAAATATCATTTTCAAAGATCATGTTGTAAAATTTCTTTATAGGGAATTTAAATAATTCTCCATTATGATTTGTTATGGCCAAAATCAGAGTTTTGTCATTGATATAATTTGTAAAGGAATTTAACAAGAGATCAGGGTAAGTGTTGTTAAATTTGTTATTTATTCTTTGGTATTCTTCTTCAGTGAGTTGTATTATATTTTGTTCATTGTGAGGTTCTATTTGCTGTGATATATTATCAATTTTCATATCAAGAAAATTCAGCATATAATTTTGGTTCTTATTTATTGTGTTTCCATTTTCCTTTAACTTATCATATTCCTTTTTAAGGGCATTGGCATAGGTTTTGTTTTACTTTGTTCTTGGTGTGGAAAAAACTTTCTTTGGTTTTATTGTGTTTAGAGTCTACAGATTCATTAGAAAATGATTTTTCATCTTTAAGATTTTTCATATGTGATGTGATGCATTGTGGCTTCTCCTCAAATGGAGTCAGGAATCTCTCAGCAACAATGCCATGAGAAACCTGTTATCCACTTTATCTTCCATTCCCCATTTTGAATTTTCCCACATTCTGCTCCATTCCATTTCCACAACATATTTTTGTCAACTCTATAGCCTTTATATCTAAATTTCCCTTATCTTTTCTCAAACCTAGCATAAAAACCAATAATCCACTTCTTTCATAACTTCATTATTTCTACCCTTACTGTTTTCAAGCATTTACAGTCAATTAACAGATGCCTAATATTTTCTATCCCTTCCTCACACAATTTACAGACTAAATCTTCCATATTTTTCCATTTACATGTATATTATCTTGTTGCTAAAGATCCCATTCTAGTCTTAAACAATAATATATATATATATATATATATATATATATATATATATATATATATATATATATATATATATATATATATATATATATATATATATATATATATATATATATATATATATATAAGAAATGCCATTAAAACCAGTAATAAATGGAAAGGATGCATATTTTGATAAGATATCTAAATGGTTAGCACATAATATTTTTAAAAAATACATTAATCAGAAAAGCAGTGCTTTTATAAAAAACAATAAGGATTTAATTAAAGAAATTAAAGAAAAAGTGAATAAGTATGATAAATATTGGTTGACAATGATTAAGGTAGATATAGTGTCGATGTTTACGAATTTGGATGTAGATAAAGTGATAGATTTAGCTATTAATAAATATATGGAACATTAAAGAAAAGTAATAGAAGTACCAGTAAATAAATTAAAACAGATTCTAGAGTTGTGTTGTAAGGAAATAATGTTTGAATTTAATGGAGAATATTTTAAGCAGAGGAAAGGGTTATTGATAGGAGAGACATTAAGTGTGATATTAAGTTGTATATATATATATATATATATATATATATATATATATATATATATATGTCCCACAGATGGCGTCCTACCAAGACTGCCAATCAAGCGTATGTTTTGTTTACATAAACGTCAGAGTAGTTAGTAATCACTATCTCTAACTATAATTCCACTTTCAGATCATGATTTCAAGCTATTTGCTATCGTCAGTGAAAGACAGGAATAAAGAAACTAGATCTGAATACAAACTCTGAGCGTTTATGAAACAATTTCTATTCAGCTTGCAAGCGTGAATTTTTTAGACACGTAATGTCTTCAAACTCAGCATAGCAAACCAGATAGCTACATGGGTCTGATCTCAGTTCAGCATCACCACATAGTAGAAGCCTCTGCAATCTATATCATTGCAAGAAAGACCTCAAAGGTACATTTATGATAAACAAAAATGCAAGTTAAAAAACTTGCTAACGCTTGTATTTATGTCCACAGATGGCGTCCTACCAAGACTGCCAATCAAGCGTATGTTTTGTTTACATAAACGTCAGAGTAGTTAGTATTCACTATCTCTAACTATAATTCCACTTTCAGATCATGATTTCAAGCTATTTGCTATCGTCAGTGAAAGACAGGAATAAAGAAACTAGATCTGAATACAAACTCTGAGCGTTTATGAAACAATTTCTATTCAGCTTGCAAGCGTGAATTTTTTAGACACGTAATGTCTTCAAACTCAGCATAGCAAACCAGATAGCTACATGGGTCTGATCTCAGTTCAGCATCACCACATAGTAGAAGCCTCTGCAATCTATATCATTGCAAGAAAGACCTCAAAGGTACATTTATGATAAACAAAAATGCAAGTTAAAAAACTTGCTAACGCTTGTATTTATGTCCACAGATGGCGTCCTACCAAGACTGCCAATCAAGCGTATGTTTTGTTTACATAAACGTCAGAGTAGTTAGTATTCACTATCTCTAACTATAATTCCACTTTCAGATCATGATTTCAAGCTATTTGCTATCGTCAGTGAAAGACAGGAATAAAGAAACTAGATCTGAATACAAACTCTGAGCGTTTATGAAACAATTTCTATTCAGCTTGCAAGCGTGAATTTTTTAGACACGTAATGTCTTCAAACTCAGCATAGCAAACCAGATAGCTACATGGGTCTGATCTCAGTTCAGCATCACCACATAGTAGAAGCCTCTGCAATCTATATCATTGCAAGAAAGACCTCAAAGGTACATTTATGATAAACAAAAATGCAAGTTAAAAAACTTGCTAACGCTTGTATTTATGTCCACAGATGGCGTCCTACCAAGACTGCCAATCAAGCGTATGTTTTGTTTACATAAACGTCAGAGTAGTTAGTATTCACTATCTCTAACTATAATTCCACTTTCAGATCATGATTTCAAGCTATTTGCTATCGTCAGTGAAAGACAGGAATAAAGAAACTAGATCTGAATACAAACTCTGAGCGTTTATGAAACAATTTCTATTCAGCTTGCAAGCGTGAATTTTTTAGACACGTAATGTCTTCAAACTCAGCATAGCAAACCAGATAGCTACATGGGTCTGATCTCAGTTCAGCATCACCACATAGTAGAAGCCTCTGCAATCTATATCATTGCAAGAAAGACCTCAAAGGTACATTTATGATAAACAAAAATGCAAGTTAAAAAACTTGCTAACGCTTGTATTTATGTCCACAGATGGCGTCCTACCAAGACTGCCAATCAAGCGTATGTTTTGTTTACATAAACGTCAGAGTAGTTAGTATTCACTATCTCTAACTATAATTCCACTTTCAGATCATGATTTCAAGCTATTTGCTATCGTCAGTGAAAGACAGGAATAAAGAAACTAGATCTGAATACAAACTCTGAGCGTTTATGAAACAATTTCTATTCAGCTTGCAAGCGTGAATTTTTTAGACACGTAATGTCTTCAAACTCAGCATAGCAAACCAGATAGCTACATGGGTCTGATCTCAGTTCAGCATCACCACATAGTAGAAGCCTCTGCAATCTATATCATTGCAAGAAAGACCTCAAAGGTACATTTATGATAAACAAAAATGCAAGTTAAAAAACTTGCTAACGCTTGTATTTATGTCCACAGATGGCGTCCTACCAAGACTGCCAATCAAGCGTATGTTTTGTTTACATAAACGTCAGAGTAGTTAGTATTCACTATCTCTAACTATAATTCCACTTTCAGATCATGATTTCAAGCTATTTGCTATCGTCAGTGAAAGACAGGAATAAAGAAACTAGATCTGAATACAAACTCTGAGCGTTTATGAAACAATTTCTATTCAGCTTGCAAGCGTGAATTTTTTAGACACGTAATGTCTTCAAACTCAGCATAGCAAACCAGATAGCTACATGGGTCTGATCTCAGTTCAGCATCACCACATAGTAGAAGCCTCTGCAATCTATATCATTGCAAGAAAGACCTCAAAGGTACATTTATGATAAACAAAAATGCAAGTTAAAAAACTTGCTAACGCTTGTATTTATGTCCACAGATGGCGTCCTACCAAGACTGCCAATCAAGCGTATGTTTTGTTTACATAAACGTCAGAGTAGTTAGTATTCACTA
The DNA here is from genome assembly GCA_028023455.1 of Epiperipatus broadwayi. Taxonomy (NCBI): domain Eukaryota; kingdom Metazoa; phylum Onychophora; class Udeonychophora; order Euonychophora; family Peripatidae; genus Epiperipatus; species Epiperipatus broadwayi. The sequence goes on along the minus strand of JAQFVV010015177.1, from coordinate 9,745 downwards.
TCTCTAACTATAATTCCACTTTCAGATCATGATTTCAAGCTATTTGCTATCGTCAGTGAAAGACAGGAATAAAGAAACTAGATCTGAATACAAACTCTGAGCGTTTATGAAACAATTTCTATTCAGCTTGCAAGCGTGAATTTTTTAGACACGTAATGTCTTCAAACTCAGCATAGCAAACCAGATAGCTACATGGGTCTGATCTCAGTTCAGCATCACCACATAGTAGAAGCCTCTGCAATCTATATCATTGCAAGAAAGACCTCAAAGGTACATTTATGATAAACAAAAAATGCAAGTTAAAAAACTTGCTAACGCTTGTATTTATGTCCACAGATGGCGTCCTACCAAGACTGCCAATCAAGCGTATGTTTTGTTTACATAAACGTCAGAGTAGTTAGTATTCACTATCTCTAACTATAATTCCACTTTCAGATCATGATTTCAAGCTATTTGCTATCGTCAGTGAAAGACAGGAATAAAGAAACTAGATCTGAATACAAACTCTGAGCGTTTATGAAACAATTTCTATTCAGCTTGCAAGCGTGAATTTTTTAGACACGTAATGTCTTCAAACTCAGCATAGCAAACCAGATAGCTACATGGGTCTGATCTCAGTTCAGCATCACCACATAGTAGAAGCCTCTGCAATCTATATCATTGCAAGAAAGACCTCAAAGGTACATTTATGATAAACAAAAATGCAAGTTAAAAAACTTGCTAACGCTTGTATTTATGTCCACAGATGGCGTCCTACCAAGACTGCCAATCAAGCGTATGTTTTGTTTACATAAACGTCAGAGTAGTTAGTATTCACTATCTCTAACTATAATTCCACTTTCAGATCATGATTTCAAGCTATTTGCTATCGTCAGTGAAAGACAGGAATAAAGAAACTAGATCTGAATACAAACTCTGAGCGTTTATGAAACAATTTCTATTCAGCTTGCAAGCGTGAATTTTTTAGACACGTAATGTCTTCAAACTCAGCATAGCAAACCAGATAGCTACATGGGTCTGATCTCAGTTCAGCATCACCACATAGTAGAAGCCTCTGCAATCTATATCATTGCAAGAAAGACCTCAAAGGTACATTTATGATAAACAAAAATGCAAGTTAAAAAACTTGCTAACGCTTGTATTTATGTCCACAGATGGCGTCCTACCAAGACTGCCAATCAAGCGTATGTTTTGTTTACATAAACGTCAGAGTAGTTAGTATTCACTATCTCTAACTATAATTCCACTTTCAGATCATGATTTCAAGCTATTTGCTATCGTCAGTGAAAGACAGGAATAAAGAAACTAGATCTGAATACAAACTCTGAGCGTTTATGAAACAATTTCTATTCAGCTTGCAAGCGTGAATTTTTTAGACACGTAATGTCTTCAAACTCAGCATAGCAAACCAGATAGCTACATGGGTCTGATCTCAGTTCAGCATCACCACATAGTAGAAGCCTCTGCAATCTATATCATTGCAAGAAAGACCTCAAAGGTACATTTATGATAAACAAAAATGCAAGTTAAAAAACTTGCTAACGCTTGTATTTATGTCCACAGATGGCGTCCTACCAAGACTGCCAATCAAGCGTATGTTTTGTTTACATAAACGTCAGAGTAGTTAGTATTCACTATCTCTAACTATAATTCCACTTTCAGATCATGATTTCAAGCTATTTGCTATCGTCAGTGAAAGACAGGAATAAAGAAACTAGATCTGAATACAAACTCTGAGCGTTTATGAAACAATTTCTATTCAGCTTGCAAGCGTGAATTTTTTAGACACGTAATGTCTTCAAACTCAGCATAGCAAACCAGATAGCTACATGGGTCTGATCTCAGTTCAGCATCACCACATAGTAGAAGCCTCTGCAATCTATATCATTGCAAGAAAGACCTCAAAGGTACATTTATGATAAACAAAAATGCAAGTTAAAAAACTTGCTAACGCTTGTATTTATGTCCACAGATGGCGTCCTACCAAGACTGCCAATCAAGCGTATGTTTTGTTTACATAAACGTCAGAGTAGTTAGTATTCACTATCTCTAACTATAATTCCACTTTCAGATCATGATTTCAAGCTATTTGCTATCGTCAGTGAAAGACAGGAATAAAGAAACTAGATCTGAATACAAACTCTGAGCGTTTATGAAACAATTTCTATTCAGCTTGCAAGCGTGAATTTTTTAGACACGTAATGTCTTCAAACTCAGCATAGCAAACCAGATAGCTACATGGGTCTGATCTCAGTTCAGCATCACCACATAGTAGAAGCCTCTGCAATCTATATCATTGCAAGAAAGACCTCAAAGGTACATTTATGATAAACAAAAATGCAAGTTAAAAAACTTGCTAACGCTTGTATTTATGTCCACAGATGGCGTCCTACCAAGACTGCCAATCAAGCGTATGTTTTGTTTACATAAACGTCAGAGTAGTTAGTATTCACTATCTCTAACTATAATTCCACTTTCAGATCATGATTTCAAGCTATTTGCTATCGTCAGTGAAAGACAGGAATAAAGAAACTAGATCTGAATACAAACTCTGAGCGTTTATGAAACAATTTCTATTCAGCTTGCAAGCGTGAATTTTTTAGACACGTAATGTCTTCAAACTCAGCATAGCAAACCAGATAGCTACATGGGTCTGATCTCAGTTCAGCATCACCACATAGTAGAAGCCTCTGCAATCTATATCATTGCAAGAAAGACCTCAAAGGTACATTTATGATAAACAAAAATGCAAGTTAAAAAACTTGCTAACGCTTGTATTTATGTCCACAGATGGCGTCCTACCAAGACTGCCAATCAAGCGTATGTTTTGTTTACATAAACGTCAGAGTAGTTAGTATTCACTATCTCTAACTATAATTCCACTTTCAGATCATGATTTCAAGCTATTTGCTATCGTCAGTGAAAGACAGGAATAAAGAAACTAGATCTGAATACAAACTCTGAGCGTTTATGAAACAATTTCTATTCAGCTTGCAAGCGTGAATTTTTTAGACACGTAATGTCTTCAAACTCAGCATAGCAAACCAGATAGCTACATGGGTCTGATCTCAGTTCAGCATCACCACATAGTAGAAGCCTCTGCAATCTATATCATTGCAAGAAAGACCTCAAAGGTACATTTATGATAAACAAAAATGCAAGTTAAAAAACTTGCTAACGCTTGTATTTATGTCCACAGATGGCGTCCTACCAAGACTGCCAATCAAGCGTATGTTTTGTTTACATAAACGTCAGAGTAGTTAGTATTCACTATCTCTAACTATAATTCCACTTTCAGATCATGATTTCAAGCTATTTGCTATCGTCAGTGAAAGACAGGAATAAAGAAACTAGATCTGAATACAAACTCTGAGCGTTTATGAAACAATTTCTATTCAGCTTGCAAGCGTGAATTTTTTAGACACGTAATGTCTTCAAACTCAGCATAGCAAACCAGATAGCTACATGGGTCTGATCTCAGTTCAGCATCACCACATAGTAGAAGCCTCTGCAATCTATATCATTGCAAGAAAGACCTCAAAGGTACATTTATGATAAACAAAAATGCAAGTTAAAAAACTTGCTAACGCTTGTATTTATGTCCACAGATGGCGTCCTACCAAGACTGCCAATCAAGCGTATGTTTTGTTTACATAAACGTCAGAGTAGTTAGTATTCACTATCTCTAACTATAATTCCACTTTCAGATCATGATTTCAAGCTATTTGCTATCGTCAGTGAAAGACAGGAATAAAGAAACTAGATCTGAATACAAACTCTGAGCGTTTATGAAACAATTTCTATTCAGCTTGCAAGCGTGAATTTTTTAGACACGTAATGTCTTCAAACTCAGCATAGCAAACCAGATAGCTACATGGGTCTGATCTCAGTTCAGCATCACCACATAGTAGAAGCCTCTGCAATCTATATCATTGCAAGAAAGACCTCAAAGGTACATTTATGATAAACAAAAATGCAAGTTAAAAAACTTGCTAACGCTTGTATTTATGTCCACAGATGGCGTCCTACCAAGACTGCCAATCAAGCGTATGTTTTGTTTACATAAACGTCAGAGTAGTTAGTATTCACTATCTCTAACTATAATTCCACTTTCAGATCATGATTTCAAGCTATTTGCTATCGTCAGTGAAAGACAGGAATAAAGAAACTAGATCTGAATACAAACTCTGAGCGTTTATGAAACAATTTCTATTCAGCTTGCAAGCGTGAATTTTTTAGACACGTAATGTCTTCAAACTCAGCATAGCAAACCAGATAGCTACATGGGTCTGATCTCAGTTCAGCATCACCACATAGTAGAAGCCTCTGCAATCTATATCATTGCAAGAAAGACCTCAAAGGTACATTTATGATAAACAAAAATGCAAGTTAAAAAACTTGCTAACGCTTGTATTTATGTCCACAGATGGCGTCCTACCAAGACTGCCAATCAAGCGTATGTTTTGTTTACATAAACGTCAGAGTAGTTAGTATTCACTATCTCTAACTATAATTCCACTTTCAGATCATGATTTCAAGCTATTTGCTATCGTCAGTGAAAGACAGGAATAAAGAAACTAGATCTGAATACAAACTCTGAGCGTTTATGAAACAATTTCTATTCAGCTTGCAAGCGTGAATTTTTTAGACACGTAATGTCTTCAAACTCAGCATAGCAAACCAGATAGCTACATGGGTCTGATCTCAGTTCAGCATCACCACATAGTAGAAGCCTCTGCAATCTATATCATTGCAAGAAAGACCTCAAAGGTACATTTATGATAAACAAAAATGCAAGTTAAAAAACTTGCTAACGCTTGTATTTATGTCCACAGATGGCGTCCTACCAAGACTGCCAATCAAGCGTATGTTTTGTTTACATAAACGTCAGAGTAGTTAGTATTCACTATCTCTAACTATAATTCCACTTTCAGATCATGATTTCAAGCTATTTGCTATCGTCAGTGAAAGACAGGAATAAAGAAACTAGATCTGAATACAAACTCTGAGCGTTTATGAAACAATTTCTATTCAGCTTGCAAGCGTGAATTTTTTAGACACGTAATGTCTTCAAACTCAGCATAGCAAACCAGATAGCTACATGGGTCTGATCTCAGTTCAGCATCACCACATAGTAGAAGCCTCTGCAATCTATATCATTGCAAGAAAGACCTCAAAGGTACATTTATGATAAACAAAAATGCAAGTTAAAAAACTTGCTAACGCTTGTATTTATGTCCACAGATGGCGTCCTACCAAGACTGCCAATCAAGCGTATGTTTTGTTTACATAAACGTCAGAGTAGTTAGTATTCACTATCTCTAACTATAATTCCACTTTCAGATCATGATTTCAAGCTATTTGCTATCGTCAGTGAAAGACAGGAATAAAGAAACTAGATCTGAATACAAACTCTGAGCGTTTATGAAACAATTTCTATTCAGCTTGCAAGCGTGAATTTTTTAGACACGTAATGTCTTCAAACTCAGCATAGCAAACCAGATAGCTACATGGGTCTGATCTCAGTTCAGCATCACCACATAGTAGAAGCCTCTGCAATCTATATCATTGCAAGAAAGACCTCAAAGGTACATTTATGATAAACAAAAATGCAAGTTAAAAAACTTGCTAACGCTTGTATTTATGTCCACAGATGGCGTCCTACCAAGACTGCCAATCAAGCGTATGTTTTGTTTACATAAACGTCAGAGTAGTTAGTATTCACTATCTCTAACTATAATTCCACTTTCAGATCATGATTTCAAGCTATTTGCTATCGTCAGTGAAAGACAGGAATAAAGAAACTAGATCTGAATACAAACTCTGAGCGTTTATGAAACAATTTCTATTCAGCTTGCAAGCGTGAATTTTTTAGACACGTAATGTCTTCAAACTCAGCATAGCAAACCAGATAGCTACATGGGTCTGATCTCAGTTCAGCATCACCACATAGTAGAAGCCTCTGCAATCTATATCATTGCAAGAAAGACCTCAAAGGTACATTTATGATAAACAAAAATGCAAGTTAAAAAACTTGCTAACGCTTGTATTTATGTCCACAGATGGCGTCCTACCAAGACTGCCAATCAAGCGTATGTTTTGTTTACATAAACGTCAGAGTAGTTAGTATTCACTATCTCTAACTATAATTCCACTTTCAGATCATGATTTCAAGCTATTTGCTATCGTCAGTGAAAGACAGGAATAAAGAAACTAGATCTGAATACAAACTCTGAGCGTTTATGAAACAATTTCTATTCAGCTTGCAAGCGTGAATTTTTTAGACACGTAATGTCTTCAAACTCAGCATAGCAAACCAGATAGCTACATGGGTCTGATCTCAGTTCAGCATCACCACATAGTAGAAGCCTCTGCAATCTATATCATTGCAAGAAAGACCTCAAAGGTACATTTATGATAAACAAAAATGCAAGTTAAAAAACTTGCTAACGCTTGTATTTATGTCCACAGATGGCGTCCTACCAAGACTGCCAATCAAGCGTATGTTTTGTTTACATAAACGTCAGAGTAGTTAGTATTCACTATCTCTAACTATAATTCCACTTTCAGATCATGATTTCAAGCTATTTGCTATCGTCAGTGAAAGACAGGAATAAAGAAACTAGATCTGAATACAAACTCTGAGCGTTTATGAAACAATTTCTATTCAGCTTGCAAGCGTGAATTTTTTAGACACGTAATGTCTTCAAACTCAGCATAGCAAACCAGATAGCTACATGGGTCTGATCTCAGTTCAGCATCACCACATAGTAGAAGCCTCTGCAATCTATATCATTGCAAGAAAGACCTCAAAGGTACATTTATGATAAACAAAAATGCAAGTTAAAAAACTTGCTAACGCTTGTATTTATGTCCACAGATGGCGTCCTACCAAGACTGCCAATCAAGCGTATGTTTTGTTTACATAAACGTCAGAGTAGTTAGTATTCACTATCTCTAACTATAATTCCACTTTCAGATCATGATTTCAAGCTATTTGCTATCGTCAGTGAAAGACAGGAATAAAGAAACTAGATCTGAATACAAACTCTGACGTTTATGAAACAATTTCTATCTTGTAGACCACTGTGACATAAATCAGCGTTAGCAAGTTTTTTAACTTGCATTTTTGTTTATCATAAATGTACCTTTAGTCTTTCTTGCAATGATATATGCATTCTACTATGTGGTGATGCTGAACTGAATCAGACCCATATAGCTATCTGGTTTGCTATGCTGAGTTTGAGACATTCGTGTCTAAAAAATTCACGCTTACAAGCTGAATAGAAATTGTTTCATAAACGCTCAGAGTTTGTATTCAGATCTAGTTTCTTTATTCCTGTCTTTCACTGACGATAGCAAATAGCTGAAATCATGATCTGAAAGTGGAATTATAGTTAGAGATAGTGAATACTAACTACTCTGACGTTTATGTAAACAAAACATACGCTTGATTGGCGTCTTGGTAGGACGCCATCTGTGGACATAAATACAAGCGTTAGCAAGTTTTTTAACTTGCATTTTGTTTATCATAAATGTACCTTTGAGTCTTTCTTGCAATGATATAGATTGCAGAGGCTTCTACTATGTGGTGATGCTGAACTGAGATCAGACCCATGTAGCTATCTGGTTTGCTATGCTGAGTTTGAGACATTGCGTGTCTAAAAATTCACGACTTACAAGCTGAATAGAAATTGTTTCATAAGCGCTCAGAGTTTGTATTTAGATCTGAGTTTCTTTATTCCTGTCTTTCACTGGCGATAGCAAATAGCTTGAAATCATGATCTGAAAGTGGAATTATAGTTAGAGATAGTGAATACTAACTACTCTGACGTTTATGTAAACAAAACATACGCTTGATTGGCAGTCTTGGTAGGACTCCATCTGTGGACATAAATACAAGCGTTAGCAAGTTTTTTAACTTGCATTTTTGTTTATCATAAATGTACCTTTGAGGTCTTTCTTGCAATGATATAGATTGCAGAGGCTACTATGTGGTGATGCTGAACTGAGATCAGACCCATATAGCTATCTGGTTTGCTATGCTGAGTTTGAAGACATTACGTGTCTCGGAAGAGCACGCGTGCAAGCTGAATAGAAACTGTTTCATAAACGCTCAGAGTTTGTATTTAGATCTAGTTTCTTTATTCCTGTCTTTCACTGACGATAGCAAATAGCTTGAAATCATGATCTGAAAGTGGAATTATAGTTAGGGATAGTGAATACTAACTACTCTGACGTTTATGTAAACGAAAATACAGCTTGATTGGCGTTTTGGTAGGGCACCATCTGTGGACATAAATACAAGCGTTAGCAAGTTTTTTTAACTTGCATTTTTATTTATCATAAATGTACCTTTGAGGTCTTTCTTGCAATGATATAGATTGCAGAGGCTTCTACTGATGTGGTGATGCTGAACTGAAGATCAGACCCATATAGCTATCTGGTTTGCTATGCTGAGTTTGAAGACATTACGTGTCTAAAATTCACGCTTGCAAGCTGAATAGAAATTGTTTCATAAGCGCTCAGAGTTTTGTATTCAGATCTAGTTTCTTTATTCCTGTCTTTCACTGGCGATAGCAAATAGCTTGAAATCATGATCTGAAAGTGGAGATTATAGTTAGAGATAGTGAATACTAACTACTCTGACGTTTATGTAAACGAAAATACGCTTGATAGGTGTTTTTGGTAGGACGCCATCTGTGGACATAAATACAAGCGTTAGCAAGTTTTTTAACTTGCATTTTTGTTTATCATAAATGTACCTTTGAGTTCTTTCTTGCAATGATATAGATTGCAGAGGCTTCTACTATGTGGTGATGCTGAACTGAGATCAGACCCATATAGCTATCTGGTTTGCTATGCTGAGTTTGAAGACATTACGTGTCTAAAAAATTCACGCTTGCAAGCTGAATAGAAATTGTTTCATAAACGCTCAGAGTTTGTATTCAGATCTAGTTTCTTTATTCCTGTCTTTCACTGACGATAGCAAATAACTTGAAATCATATCTGAATTTTACGTTTTTTATCTTGCATTTTTATTTATCATAAATGTACCTTTGAGTCTTTCTTGCAATGATATAGATTGCAGAGGCTTCTACTATGTGGTGATGCTGAACTGAGATCAGACCCATCTAGCTATCTGGTTTGCTATGCTGAGTTTGAAGACATTACGTGTCTAAAAAATTCACGCTTGCAAGCTGAATAGAAATTGTTTCATAAACGCTCAGAGTTTGTATTCAGATCTAGTTTCTTTATTCCTGTCTTTCACTGACGATAGCAAATAGCTTGAAATCATGATCTGAAAGTGGAATTATAGTTAGAGATAGTGAATACTAACTACTCTGACGTTTATGTAAACAAAACATACGCTTGATTGGCGTCCTACCAAGACTGCCAATCAATGGACATAAATACAAGCGTTAGCAAGTTTTTTAACTTGCATTTTTGTTTATCATATATATATATATATATATGGAGGATATATAAAAAGATGATAGATGAGGAAATTGGACCAATAATGTTGAAAAGATATGTAGATGATTATCTATTAATTTTAATAAAAGTGAAAGAAAAATTGATAAGTATTTAGATAAAATTAATACCTTAGATAGAAATATTTAATTTACAGTGGAAAGAGAGAAAGATAATAAGTTATTATATTTGGACATATTGTTAACAAAAACATATGTTAAGAAAATAGATGTAGAATAGAAACATCAGTGTATAAAAGCAATACGTAATA
>JAQFVV010015176.1:0-19261 GCA_028023455.1 Epiperipatus broadwayi | reverse complement strand
AGTATGCTTGGATGCTGACCTGTTAAATAATGTGCTGTACAGGCGGCATTTCCTCACCTGTACATGAGCTGCAACTAAATTTCACAAGGAGTCAATTTTCCTCTACATTTGATCTGGACGCTAGTTATTGGTTAAATACCACTACATGGAGTGACTAGCCAATATAATGCATTTAGATTTCAAGGCCAGTCGTAGTGTTTAAAACAGATACCTATACTTATCTCATTAATATGAAGGGCTTGATCAGATGTTTAGACATGATTTTTTCTAAACAATTGAAAAGAGAAAATCATCGGGCCATGTATTATATAGTTATTGCTTCTGATAGCTTTCATGTCATATATCCAACATTTAAAATTATTTTTTACTGAGTGTCAGATGCAAAAATGTTAAAATAATATGGAAAAGTGTTCAATAGCAGCTAAAGAAATTACTTTTCTAGGCCTAATGAATAAATGAGCATGGAATCCAGCCCCATCCTGAAAAAGATTGCAGCGATTCTGAACGTTTCTTTTCCATCCCAAAACAGTAAAGTCAGTTAAAATCATTTTTCGGATTGTGTAATTATTATACAGGCTGAGCGGAAATTTCGCGAAGATACCATAAACTATCAATTGCTTAAAGAAATCTGAAAAATGGAAATGGACTGTTGAACAGACCAGAATTTAAGATTTAGTGCAAATTTTTAAAAACGTCATGAATTTTAATGTATCCTGATCTTAGTAAACATTTATGTGCAGAAGAGATAGTAGTTACTAAGGGTCTGGAGTAGTGTTATATCAGCTCGATGAGGATCAGGGTACCTACAATAAATATTTCTTGGTTTCAAGCAATAATTAGAGGGTGCTGAGTTGAATTACACAGACATTGAAAAAGGAAACCCCTAGCTGTTGTTTGGCTTTTCAGGGAAATTGGCGCCAATTTTAGCTTGGGATCAGAAGCAATTGTGTTGACCGACTCTCATAGAAGCTTGGAGTTTTTGAACAAAAGCTACCTCATATTTAGATCGTTAGTATGAGCTTGCAATTTTGTGCAGTTCAACTATAGAGTTATCTATATTGAAGGGAGACAAGAATATCCCTGCTGATATTCTTAGCTTCAATTCTATTTATTCGTTATCCCAACATCCGACGCTCAAAATATAATTATTAGTAGTGTAGATGTATATGATGAATCTATAGATGATTATATTAATCTTACTATGAATCGGGCGTCTATAATTAGTTAGAATCATGACTATCTTAAATAATCATGATAATAAAAATAGTAAGAATAAAAGTATAAGAAGGATTTTTAGCAAGTATAAGATGTATCAAAATTTACTTGTATACAAATTCTAAGTTCAAATCAGGGGTAATCATAGGAGGAAAGTTGTTCTGGACCACATGATTGATAAATAATTATGTATGTGCATTAGAGGTGTAGTGGTCACTACGGGCACCAAAGATTATGTACGTATTAAAATCCTGGTTTTCATTGGGATAAAATGTATGCAGCGTGTCATTGGTAAGGTAGTACTTAAAACATGTTCTACTTGCTTGAAATCTAAATATTAGTAACAAATCATATGTTGGGGTGATGCAGCCATGATTATTCCAAATCAGTTAATGAATTGTTGGCTATTGATTTTTATGGGCCTTTACCAACTCACTTGAACAACAGAAATTTATTTTAGTAGCATATGATATATTCAGTAAGTTTAGTAGCAGCATATCCTGTGTGCCTAAAACTAGTGCACATTTGTTATAAAATGCATGGTGAATTATCAGTTTCCATTAGTAGGAAAACCAAAAATTATATTAACAGATCATGCTACTGCCTTTTATATCGAATGATGAACTGAAAGTGCATTCAAGAGCAAGACCTCAAACATGTTAACGAGCTCCATAAGAAACCCTCAATCTAATCCATGCGAACGTGTTATGCGGGGGCTTAGTGCGATTGTTTAGGGGTGTATGTAGCTGATAATCATAAGAAGTGGGTTTAAAACTTCCTGAGGTTGTTAACTATATTAATAGTACGTATAATGAGTCCACTGGTTTCCTCCTATTCGTTTGCATTATGGGAAACATGAGCCCTTACTAATTAGAACGCCTATACCGATTGTAAGAGAACCAATTGATAGGGATGAGGATAATAATCAAGCTAAAGTAAAGCTTCATATTATGGGTGCTAAAAGAGTAAAGAAAGCCCATAATAAACCACATCCATTTAAAATTAATGATTTAGTTCTGGTTAGAACACCCCATGTTAGCAACCTACAAAGAAATCAATTTAAAAAATTTCTTAGTCTATATGAAGGTCCATATAGAATATCCTGCAAAGTAGGAGAGAATGCGTTTATGTTAACCACACCAGATGGGGAAAAGGGAACTTATAATGCAAGGAGCCTAATTCCATTTCCATCTGAGATGTGAGTTGTAATTTCAAAATAATATGTATAAATATTTTAATGTCATGTTTAAATATATTTATTGATATGATAAATTAGCATAGTGAATAAAGTTTTAGTTGAAGAAATTTACAAAATATGTAAATGATATTTTAAGAAGAGATAAGTTTTGTCATAATGACTAAGTAGAAATGGAATTAGTTATTGAAGTAAATATATTTTAAACAAGAAGTTAAATAATAGAGTTAAAGAATATAAAACTCATATGTTTAAAGTATATATAATTAAATCTTATAAAGATTAATTTGTGTTAGTGGTAGTGATCATGAAAGTGATCAATCTTAAAAGATGAAGTTAATCATTTTTAAAAGAAATATATAGATTTGCTGAATAGTAATCTAATAGGATTGCCTAATGAAATTAGCAATAAGTTGTAAATAAAATACATAGAGTAGTTTAAAATATAGTATTAACTATAATAATATGTATTTTTAGTAGCTTATGTAAAGGTGTATTGAAAAGAATTTAAATACTTGATATTTGTAAAAATATTAGGGGAAATGAAAGTAACCTAATTAAAAGATAAGGAAGAGAAGTGAAACTTAATTTATGAGTAAAGAAGTCATTGTAGTTTATTTAAAGTGTTTTTCTTAGTGAAATTTGAGATGATATTTTAATGCTTTATGAAACTTTGTGATAAAGTAATGTGTTATGATATTTAAATGATAAGAAAGATAAAATTGATAAATGTGGATTGAAGATAATAAAGAATGGATGTTAAATTTAAAATTTTATCCGAAGGAGGGGAATATGTGCCCTTTTGTATGGGTCACCATTTAAGTTTTGTGCTAATTTAGTAGAAAATTTTGAATTTAAGGAGTATTTTAAATGTGTGATGTTGACTTTGCTTGTGGTAATGTTACCATAAGTTTAATTAAAGCAATCTATGAGTATTTAGTGTGTGAATTGTGTTGGTATTGAGAAAATATTTAAAATGATGATGATTATGATGTAATACAGCATTAATAAATTTAATAACAAATGTTTAAAGCTAAAGTATTTAAAAGACAAGTTAAAATTAGACAAAGGTATTTTATTTAATTTGAAATATATGTTAAAAGTGAATAAAAATATTTTAAATTATAAGTATTTAAATTGAGATTAATATTTGATTTTAATCATATCAAATAATTATTTTAAAATCTGATATAATATCTTATTTATTTTTAAAAATAAATATTCATTTTAAAAAATCAATTGTTAAGTTTATTTTTAGCAAGCGTTCTTGTGTTATAAAGAATAGATGTTATACACACACGCGTGGAAGTTGTCTAATAGAGTTGCAATTATTATTTTACAAAATCATGTTATAAATTTATAAATAATACGTGAGTTATCACGAGATAAAAATAAAGATATTAATGTAAAATATTAAATTTGATTTTAAAAAATATTGTCTTAAAAATATAACGTATTTAAAAAGATTTAGTTTATTTTAAAATGATCTTATAAAAGTTAAGATTTAAATTAAGTGAGAAATAATATGTTTCAAAAGTATGTTTAATAGATTTAAATAAATGATAAATATTGTTTTGAAAGAATTTGATAAAATTATCAAATATTAAATAAGTCATTATTTATTTTTAATATTGTGTTGGTAAATATGTAAATAAGAAATTTTGATTGTTTAATCGTACCAAACAGATAAGGAGTTTCTGGCAGTATATAAGCTGGATTCAATTGTTGAGGGGGTCTCTCTACAATAAAAACTTCTAAGTCGTTTGTGCTATTAAAAAATAGCCAAGTAAATTTATAAACGCTCTTAAAATCAGTTGTAAAATCATAAGAGTGTTATTGAATAATTTATAATATTTTTAAAGTAATGAATATGCAGTAGAAACTTAATAATTCCCTATTATCTTCTCAATATCGAAACTCAATTTACGTACAAATGATCATGGAAACATCACGTATCGTAGAAATATATCAGAAACTTTATGCTATAGAAGTAACAGACGCTGGATTAGTACATAAAACTACAAGATGGAGAAAAGTAGTATTTTGGACTAAAAATAGTTTTCAAAAGTTAAATTACTATTGTCTATTACTAATAGATATTTTAAAAAAATATAAATATTTCTGTAAAAGAAAGTATTTTGACAAATTATAGAAGTAAAAATATGTATCTTAAGGAAAGATATAAGATGCAGTAGTAATTTTAAATAAATACTTGCCTTGTTAAGTCTTTATGCTTAAAAGACTAGAGATTGATAATTTGAAAAGGCAAATATATTATAAGTATAAGTATTTTAAAAAATCGTAATATAATAAAATTATTTTATTAAAGTTATCTAAACGCTGGACGTTATAGATGAAGAAATTAATTCTTACCGGAATATGGTATTTATAAATGCGCAAGTAATACATGGATATCCAAATCAAGTTAAACTAAGCCAAGCCAAACTAAGTTAATTTAAGATAATTGAAGGATAATTTTATAAATTATAACTTAGTTTTGAAATAATAACTTTTTGAATAATATTCTATGAAGAACTGGATCCAGACAAAACTTATAACTATTGTTTTAATTTTGTTTTGTTTTCTTGGGAACTTATTTTTATTTTATTGAAAAAAAGAACGTTATCATTTTATTATAAACTTTCAAGAAACACGTGATACAACGGAACAGGAAATAGTGTTTTAATGACTTTATACGGAGGATATTTGTTAGAACTTTTATGGTAGAACAAAAATCAACGCTGGACTATGTAATATGATTTTATTTTATTTATTTAACATAAAATTTAAATATTATTAAACTCTTAAAAAAGTAGGTTAGGTACATTTATTAAATAGTAACTTAAAAATAATATAATAATTAATTACATAAACTTATTTTTATAATTAATATAACACGGAATATTCTAATGAATGTTTATGAGTGAAAATGTGAATGATTTTATTTTATGAAGCTGCAAATTCCGAAGAATACTGGATAGCAGAATGGACATTATTATTGTTATGGTAAAAAATATTGTATAATTTTTTTTTTAAAAAAATGAATTTAATATGTTTTTCTTTAGATCAACTGAATATTATGTTGTTGTAGAATGAATGGATAAATATATTATGAAAACACATACATTATATTGACAACAAACTTTATTAAAATATGCATAATTTTTAATTTATAATATAAACATGACATAACATTACGTAAAAGTTTAGAAATAATTATATGATTCTTTCGTAAATAATTTTGATATTTTTTATTTATGCTTAGTATTAAAATGATGTTTATTATTTATCTAAGTAATTATTTTATTTTTGCAATTTAGAAAAGGATTTTAAAAGTCTATATTTTTGTGTATTTTGTTTATTGAATAAGTTAAGTTACGTTATGAGTAGAAGCCTATATTTAGATTGAAAAGTTTACTAATTATAGACAATATAGTATGAGTAATTTGGATAATGAATCTTTTATTTGAAGTTGATATTTGTTTTCCGGAAAATGTTTTAAATGAATTTAGAATATGTTTTATAGATAGAAATTTATTAGAAAGGTTAGTAAAGCACATAGGGTAAAATAATGATTTTACACAGAAAGGAATCATAAAATTTATCTAATGTAATGTTTTATGAATTTAAAATTGATAAATGATTTAAATATTAATGTTTGAATAATACAGATATAGAATGCATATTTTATAAAACATATAACAGGAATTATATTAAGTAGAATATAATTATAGTCAATTAATTGTTGTACACTATAAAGATACATTAATTTATATAACGTTATTAAGCAATGCTAATAACAAAGTGAATACATGATAATACATTATAAATGATATTTAATTAATGTAGTTATTTAATAGGTAGAACTACATTATGTACACATGCTACATAATTAGTCTTGACATATTGTTATTTGTAGTAATTAAAGTACAACTATTTATTTAAAATCTAAGTTTAAGGAAAACACACTGTAATATTATTAATATAGCATTTGAAGGAATGTAATTGCTTATTAAGTACATAAGTTAATAACAGTGTAAGCCTCTTATATTTGTATTTCTTATTTTATTTTATTGATTGTCATAAATTTTAAATTGTAAATAGTGTAAATAAATTTTATTTGAAATTATTGTAAATAAATTTGTTAATTTGTTTTAAAAGTGTGTCGAGTTTCATTATTTTTCACCTCAGCATTTTGACATCAGATGATTTGAAATAAACATAATATTTGCACAAATTGAATTTGTTATTATTATTTAGAAATGAATATAATATTTGCTTAACATTATTTTATAAGAATTGATTGACATGAACATAAAATATTGCAATGGTCATAAGATGATTATAATACACATTAGAAGAATACAATATTGTTTATTGCCACAGATTATTAATTATAAGATTTTGATCTATTTTAAAATGAAGATACCATATGAAATAAAAAGTATACATATGATTGTTTATTCATTTAATGACTGATTATATAGTAGAAATATATGAGATTAAATTACACTCTAAGATTAGTATTATTATTATTATTAAATAAGTTAGGTGTATTTAAGTTTGATATAAAATCCCACATCATACTTATTTACATGAATTATTATTATTTTAAAACTTAGAAGAACCTGAGATTATTTAATTATATTTTAAGTTAAAAGTTAGGAATTATTTTAGTATTAGTAAAGATAATTATTTCATTTAAAAGCCATAAGAATGCTATAGATGTAGTGGTAAGGTGATAAATTAGGGGTAGTATTCTTATGCCATTGAGACAGTATCTTGGGAGATATTGACTCAGTGTAAATCTGCTTATTACTTTGTAACTTTACTTCGCAGTCTCATAATTTAATTAAATACTTATTTAATTAATATAATCTAGAACTATATTGATTTTGATGATTGATAATAAATTTAATTAAGATATGATAATATAAAAGTATATTAAAGATAGATATGCAAATTTTAATTAAGCATAATAATGTAACTGAGCTAGTTGTATTTTAAACTATTTTATATATCAAGAAGTAAGGGTACAATATATATATATATATATTATATATCATATATATATATATATATATATATATATATATATATATATATATGAACATTAATAGTACAAATTTATATGTAATGGCTTCTAATAAAAGAAAACATGACAATATTATTATTATACATGTATATATAATATATGAGTGCCACCAGAGCATATAGTGTTCAGAGCAACATCAAATTGAGACTATAAATCCTGTGAAATATTGACAATTTATTGATAGAATTTGGTGTATTAAGGTTTTCAAAAATTATATGTAGATAAAATATTTTTTTCCAAAAAAACCTAATAATTCCTTAAGGATTATAACTAAATATGGACATTGAAAGTCAATATTCAGCCAAAATATCTGCTGTCACTGACATGTGGGAAATTGATAAAAAAAAATCCTATATAGAAGTAACAAAATGGATTGGGTACAGGCAATAGAATGAGAATACAACCAATCTCTAGGTTTCACTGATCAATCATCAGATATTTGATAAAACTTTTTCTTTTTTTAAATCAAAAAACACAAACATCAATACTACAAAAAACACAAAAAGTCTGAACCAATGACAGCCTAACAAAAGTCACAGAATTATTTAAACAATGATACCAAAATATTTTTTACACAATTCTTTATAGATTGTTAATTAATAATAGTGATCATGAATAGCTATTGTTCTCTCAATATACTCCCCAATGAACTTATTTGACAAGCAAAAATGGAAAAAAAACCCCTATAAAGCACAATTGCATGCATTGCAAAACATCCACCTTTAAGATATCTAGTAATAACATTTGACAATGAAGAGAAAAATGACAACTTCTAAAAAAAAATTAAAACTTAAAATAAATATGTGATAATTTTAGTAAACTTAAATAGAAAAAAATCATCACAGACCTATTTAAAAATATTTGTCTTAAATCTTCCATTTCAGATTTTATCAAGATAAAGTAACCATTTGATGAGACAATACATTTTCAATCCATGTATCTCAAAAACACATCCATTCCAATACTCAGTAACACCTATGTTTTATAGTAAAATTACAAGAAAATATAAATCCGAACAATATTCCCACATAAATAACTGACCAAGAAGTTATGTTATTTTTAATAAATGGATTAAAACCCCAGTGCTTTCACTGCAAAGAAAGCAGTCATGTTATCAGCAAATATTCTAAGCTATATTGCACACAATGTAACATGAGAGCCACTACTACCCATCAATGTCCAATGGGGGGGGGAAAACAAGACAACAAGTCAAATTAAAAAATCGATAGAACCAATGTCAAAAACAGAAAAGAATGAAAAAAATATAATGACACTAAACCTCAAAATACCTCTGCCAATATAACACCTTAATAAAAATCACCAGATATCATAGATATTCTCATACCTATTCACCAAAAAGCAATTATAAACATGCCTCAACTAAATATAAAACCAAGCTACATTCCCCCAAAAAAGTGAAAAGTGTGGTAATGGATCCTATTAACAAATAAATACCCCCCACCCAATATCTGACTCAATTAAAAAAAGTAAAAACTTTGAGCAATTTTAATACTCTGACAACCACATCATATCAACAGATAAAGAAAACAATCCTATGGAAAAGTAATGGTACCAATATATTTGAATTTAATATGAAATAAGGCACAAACATTAATAAAAATGAGATCATATAATATAATGAATAGAGTATCACCCACTCCTAAACAATAATCCAATATACAGTCATATATATCACAATTATGTATACGGTGTATAAATAATCATTATAGTTTCGTATATATCTTTATTTATATTGCAAAGCAATTTAAAAAGTTTTTGGAAAATCCTACATAATGAAACAAATAGTTTTTTTTTTTTTAATATTTACTATAAATATAATAAACACAGACTAAAATGAAACTTATTATAGTCTTTAATGCAGGAGTCGCCTAAGATCATTGGAAAACACAATTTTGATTCATAACAATAGCAAAATTAAAGGTTGGAGGTCACCACAACATAAGGAACTGTATTAAAGGATCGGGCATTAGGAAGTTGAGAGCTACTACTTTAATGTTAAAGGATTAAATTAAACTGCTTTGAAAAAATTAAACTTCTAAATTCTATATTGTCAACCACACATACTTGGCATGATAAAAACTAAAATTTACAATGGATCACGAATTGATTTACTAGCCAAATTAAATTACAAAAGGTTCCCAATCTTTTCAAGAAAACAGACACACTATTAGCAGAAACAGGTATTACCATTGACAAAAAATTCCCTTTCAACTTGTTCAAAGTATTATATATTGATGCATATATCTGAATTTATCATTCTTCACTATCAAGCAATAGTATTAAACATAATGTTTGCACACATTTTTCCAAGCTCCATCATCATAAATGGATTAATTCTAATTGTAAACTCCAAATTTATGGCCACTCCACATCCTATATTACTCAAAGGGGAATTTCAAGGTCATACAAAAACCTCACCTTAATAAGTAGAAATGGATTTCTATCATAAAAATTGGTTTCCTTTATAATGATAGATATTCATCACTATTAGACCTAGTATTCTATTCACCATCAGTACACAACATGATAAACATGCAGCTATCATAGTATCTCTAAAACTTGAATTCAGTGTCAGATCAAAAATCATTTCTGGAAGACCAACAGAGTTATCCTTCCATCCCACCTTCCTGAATTTGTATTCTCAAAAACTATTTATTTAGACAAAATAAAAAAAATTACCAAGCAATCCTGTCCATACCTGGTGTGCATTTGTTAATATAAGATTTTTCAATATAAACCATGTTACCAGAAACATACCATCTTCAACAAAGCTCCTACCATTAAAACACAATCAGATACAATCTATGGAGATACTATGTGCATTACCAAATTTGAAGTCGTTATGTAATGAATTATATTCTTCTTCAAAAATATCTCATTGTCACTGAAAATGGGATATTGAAATTACATTCATGAATATTAATAAAACTCTCAATAAGCTATTTAGTACAAATAAAAAATGTAGAAGTAAATTTCTATTACATTAAATAATGAACGATTATATAATTATTTTTATAATTGCAAATATGGATTAGTCAAATTATTTTTATTAGCAATATCTGTCATAATATATAATAATTTTACTTAAAAAATAATTTGTAAAGTGAAAAAAACTATAATGTTTTGAAAAGATATGGGTCTGATATATTTAAAAACATTATTTATTATAGTGAATATGTGATGAATGCACTTAATTTGAGAATTATCAAAGATAAAATCCCGATTTTTATCAAATGATAATTATTAAAAAAAATAATTTTCACCAATGAGACTAAAACTGGATATATTTCCATAATAATTAGGTTTTATACAGTGTTAAGTTTCCTACTTTTCATTATTTCAACAAATAAAACATCTTAATTGCATCCATATGAATATTAAAGAATTGATGGATTGGCTGTTCTCTATATATGTATTGAAGTGTAAAATATGTACACACATTTTTGCTTCACTATCTGGTGATTCAAAACCTTGAATCAGAGGTTTAAACCCAACAATATATGTGTTAAATTACTAAAGAGTGAAAGGACACACAAGTTTTAAAACCCTCCTTTTTTGTACTTTCATAAGTTAAACGTTTTATTATAAAAGAATATTTAATAATTTTAAGTCAGAAATATTTAAATTTCCACTCCCTTTAAATAATCATGTATGTGTGTTCGATATTGCTAAAAAAATATTATTGATAAAAAATTATTTTTCCTAATTAAATATTATGTATATTTATTTCATATTTTATAGTTCGCTATTTTATTTTATGATGCAATACCAAATAAATTTCTAGAGAGTAATTAAAATAACTCTGAAACTTATAAATAAATAAAAATTCTACATTTAATTTAAAAATGGTAATTAATAAATTAAAATCCCTTAGCAAACATAATGTTAATGCAAATTATATCTTTTGAATCTATTTCCATTCTTGAAATAGATTAAAACAATACTCTTTAGAACTTATTGCATTATCACTGAAAATAAAGAATAGGTGCATTCAGGCCACTTAATGGACATCTGGGCCTCAGCAAGAGGAAAGAGAATATTCGAGAAGGTCTTAGTAACAAATAAATAGAGCTGAAATTTTAGGCTAAATCTCTTGGCTTGCCATTTTAATCAGTGTTGCAGAACAGATCCACATCAATCAAAATTTTGAAATATGAATCCGGAGTAGAGGGACTAAATTTGCTTCCCCTTTCTTCTCCAAAAATCATTTCCATACTGCTATGCTAACACACCATCTCCACTTATGGACTGCCTAAATTAAATGCTGAACTAACTATCTCAAGATGCCAGCCATTATTTTTCCCAACTTGGCATTGTCGACCGTGTTTTCCTCATTTTATAATCTCACACGTACCAATCCATACGGATGTCAAGACATCAAGTAATGGAAGGTAAATCATAATCATGCCACTAATATGAACTCTTTCAAAACTTTCATTTTAAAATCTAAACATTTGTAATGTAACTCTTTTATTTAAACATGGCGTTGTAATACTAGTTATAACAATTCTATAAAGTAATGACTTTCTCTTTCTTTTGTAAAAATCTAATCCACGAATCTATAACTTTATTTTTTTAATACATTTCTTTAATGGGTTTCACAATTTCTATTTTTAATATTTTAAATGCGGCAAACTTTTAATTTGAATATTACGACTTTTTGTATGATTTTATTTAATATGCTAATAGTTCAATCTAGTGAACCGATCCTAATTTTTCTTATTAAATATCCTCAGTATTATGAGATGTTAAGTCGTAAATGTAAGCTTTCTTACCTAACTAAAAGTTCGCTTGATTGAATAATATTTTTAAGTTATTCTATTTACTTAGTGGAAGATTTGCTGCTACATTTAATATATCAATTCATTGTCATGTTTATGCTATTGATTTTACTTTCATACAATATTTTAAAGTAAACTTAATGACCTTATCTTTGCTGTTTTTTTATTATGTGGTCAATCATTTGCCCATCATGCCATCTAGCATGGTAATTATTTTATGGTATTAACCCTTTTCCCGCGCTCGACGAGACTCCTCGTCGACACCTAAAATCACTCTAACTTAGTTCGTTTTTATACGATAAAATTCGTTAAATACGTATTTAATTCGTTTTTAAAAGTTCTGTACGATGGTGACATCTTCCGATTTATTTTAGAAGTAAAAAATAAAAAAAAACGCATTTTAAACCTAAACAAAGAAGGAACATTATTTGTGATTGGTTCTTAGCATGCTCTCAGCCGAAAAAGACATTCTGATTGGCTGGAAAGAACAAAGAAACTGCCTGATCAAAGAAAATAAAGAAAAACGCTGAGATTTTCATTTCGAATACGATTTAAATTATTATTAAATAATATTTATGGAAATTAAACATAATTTTCAGAGAGAATAATAAAAAAACAAAATTATTTTCGAAAAATATTGAAGATTTAAGTAAATATATTGAAGATGTAGTAAAAAGAAATATTTACTTTTCTATAACGTAAAAGTCGATCTTTTTGTTTACATTATAACTTTTATGTTGCCGATATAGAATATCTTAGAATAAATAAATAGCAATTTATTTTTGAAAGAACTTTCGTTTTCTTCATGACCTGAAAAATTAATTATATACTTTTTATAAACGTATCTGAGTTGAATTTAATATTATAGACGAATATGTTTTAACAATAGGCTTTGTCTTCAGTTTGTGAGTTGGCCAATTAAAAGATTTGATTTTTATCTCATACAACCAATGATTTAATTAGCGGTTTAAGGGTTAATTACTAGTTAGTGTATTAATATTTGTTTAACGCTTAAAATGCATGACTCGTCTAAAAACGAGATTTGACGTCACTCTAAATCGGCTACTTTTTATCGCACGTATACATATTATATGTCATTCGAAAGAAAATCAAAAGTTCTGTAAGATGGTGCCCTCTTCAGAGTTATTTTACAAGTAAAAAATCAATAAAAATGACCATATATGTCAAACAAAACCAAAGCACCGCCTCCTCACCAACTTTTCTTGAATCTTATTGGCTGTCCCACTTCTGTCAGAAAGGGAAATGGCTGCCAAAAAGTAAAAAGTTACGTTCGTTTTGATTTTTATTACGAAAATGATAAATGAATGTTTACAACATTTTAAACAATATTTGAATTGAATTACAAATTATTATTGATAAAATAATACTAAAAATCAAATTATTTTAGAAAAATAGTTAAGATATTACCAAGAATTATTTATTTATTGCTACATATTGATCGTAACGTTAAAGTGAAAAAAAAAAAGATTGCGTTAGCAATCTTTTTTGGTTGGTTGAATAGCGGTTACTTTTATTTCACCGCAATTGAATATTTTTTAAATTATAAATCAAATTTTATTTTTAAAAAGACTTTCGTTTGCTTTCGTAATCTGAGAATTCAGTAATATACTTTTTACAAACGAAACTAACGTATTTATATTATTAAAAGTGATCTATTTTAACAATAGATTTTGTTAAAGTTGTGAGTTGGCCAATTACAAGTTTTGATTTTTAACTCATTCGGCCAATTAAATAATAATCGTTGAAAGGGTTAATGAAGGGAACAATATTCCCTCTTTTATGTTTTGACATTCTAACTAATATTAAAGGTCATTTGTGTACCTTTTGAGAGGGATCAAATTATGTCATATCATTAGGCTAGATTCTATTAAATTCCGAGGGCCTTAATTCACATATCAGCATCATTAAGACCCTGATTTTTTTTTATTATTGGCGTTGCTTGGCTTAGATAACATTACAAAATTTCCTCATCTTGCTTTGTCAAACTTAAAACCCGGAGGACCGAGATTATTTTACTTATGGCATATCCTTGAATGAGGTTTGGAAGCACCGACTCCAGGATACTGTCAGGTTATCGTTTAGGCTCTGCATGGGTTAACCCGGAAGATCGGACCATGGAATCCCTATGCAATCTGCTTTTCAAATGCTGACCTGTCACATGTACAGGCACATTTCATATTCTCATATAACTGATGAAGCGTTAGTCCTAAAATGGACTCAACCTTTTCTAGCATTATGATTTAGTCAGCACCACAATTCTTGTTTAATATTCTTATATTTTCCCATTTTAAATCTGTAAGACGTAATGCCATGATTTCTAAATCCATCTCATATTTTCGTTTATATTTTAAGTTAGGGAATGCCATTTTAAAGCTTATTTAAGCTACCCACTCTCTCATTGAAACAATGCTTGAGTGCGCTAACAAACAATGTTAAATAAATCCTCTCCAGTCAGAAAAGAATAGAATAAAATACAAATAACTTTTCTGTATTGAACATTTTAAGGTCTAATGGCTGTTTAAGTAAATAATGTAAATTATAAAATATTTTCGTGTTTGGTTCAAATGAACCATAGTAAATTGATGTAACTTATATCCCATTTATCTGTTTTTAAGGTCATTTATTTTTCATAAAATAATCATAGCATCCAAGTTATAGTATGGTAAAATTGGTATCTACTGTTAGCATATTAAGCCGCATCTTTTGACTATTTGTACATTTTTTTAATCATCGTATTCAATTGCGGATTTGGGTATTATTTAATCATTGACTTATGTGCTATTATTATGTAATTCTTTCAATACACAAATCAGCATTCACAAACAGGTGAAAACCAAAATTCTATTAATGTTATAGGTAAATAGATTCGTGACTGTTTATTAAATTGTATATTATTTGTTTATTCATTTTCTCATAATATTAATAAATTATTAACAATATAATTAGTATTTAATTCTGCTTTGCTTCTTGATTTATGCATACACATTGTTAATTAGATTGCGTTATATATAGCTCATTTCCATTGACCTTAGGCCAACTTCTTAGAATTATAAATGAATTTTGATGAAACGTCTAATTATAATCTTAAGCTGTTTCATTATGTTGGGGGCAGGGGTTCGAAGCCTAGCAGTATTATCAGTCCCTGTAGATCTCTTGTTTCTCTGCTGTTGCTCCGAAACAGGAATGAATAAAATTTCATTTGTTAACATCAGAAATGGTGTTCGTAATGTTATAGATCTGGGAAATAGGCAAGAGGGCAGAGTTCATGATTGTTCCTGACTTATGTATCTTGCATATGATTGGACTTGAAGTACTTTTGCATAGAAGCTGGCTCTTGTTAGACCAACATACAATTCTGACTGGTACAGTATGATGCTAATTAATACATTGACTATGGAGCTAATATAAATACACTTCAAAGATAGGCTTCAAAAAAATCCATCTCTGAACTTATCACAACTTAAATATGGCAAATCAGAAGAAATTTAATTTACCCCTAAATACTTGTATACTAAAGATGGTAAATACCAGATTCATGCAATCCTGGAATGGATGGGATCCCATAGTTTATACATGAATTTATAGTTCAATAAATGTCTAAGCTATATAAAAAATACCAGAACTCTATCAAGTATCACTTATTCCATTTATGAAAAAGAAAAAAAAAGATTGCACACTAGAAAACTTATGACCACTTAAAATGTGTACCATTGACATCAAAATAGTCAATAATAAGACAAAATAGAGATCTATATTATACCGAAATTATATCAAATGCAGTTTGTAAAAAAATAATCTGCAACTGGACAAGCAATTTCTATTCAAAGCAGCTACAGAAGCAGAAAGAAACAACAAAAAATACAACCAATTGTTATTCAACTAGACATAGAGAAAGTCTTAGACATGAGGACCAATAAACACACTTCTTAAAATTCTGAAACAAATAAAGTACCAAAGACATAATTATATTTGCTTCCTAAAGTACTATTAAACCATGAAATATACATTACTCTAAGTAATAAAACTTCATTCACAATTATATCACAATAATTAATCCCACAAAGACCCCCACTTCGTGACTACATAAATCCTTGAATTAATACCTTAGAAAATATAAATAACTGCAAACTACACACTGTGCCTAAAAAAGCTTCTCACATTTAACTTACATGGATAATGTCTCAGTCTTTTTGCCATCTAAAAAAAGACATCCCTAAACTTCTAAAAATTCTTTCAGATTATATAAACAAATATAAGTTAACCTTCAACATGAAAAAATCCTGTGCCTGGCACATTTGCACAGGCAATAATATAACAAAACATTTTAAAGGTCAACCAAACCCATTCCTTGGTTTACATTTCTACCTGCACCATTCACCAATTTATCCAAACTAGACTTAAAAGTAAAACAGAAATTATAGTCATCTAATAAAATACTTTCTATTACTTTACACAAAAATATCACTTTTCAGCATGCTAATCAAAACAAAAAATCTCATACTACACTCAGACAATAATCTATACCAAAGCATTCTCATATCAAATAGATTTACTATGCAGGAAACTCTTGTGGAATAAAAGATAATTGCAATATAACAAAAATGCCAAAAAGTCCAATCTCAAAAAATGGTCTTTCAGAATCCAAAAAATTATTACCATAATCTCAGTGTATACAAAAAAATGACCAAATTAGAAGCAACCTATAAAATGACTCCCACAAACACACCATCACCTAATCAAAGATACTTGAAGACACACCTTCTACAAGGCAATGATAAAATCACACTCAATATCAGCAACAAAAAACTTTGGCATAAATTCAAATTCTGGTCATGTGAATCAAAATATTTTGCTTTTTTTTACTTAAAATTAACCTCAATTCACTACCCACACAATACTTACTAAGATTTAAAAAAAACTTCCAAAATGTAAATAATCTATGTACTCTTTGCAACAAAGATTTAGAAATAGAAGATCACATTCTCTTTCATGTCAAGGTTTCACTAGCATTAGTTCAATAATATTCACATTTTCAAATATATATAGCCCATTTGGCACATTCAATAATGGAGGTTTCTCTAACATTCAGATTAGTATATTCATCCTCTATGTCTTATGGTGTATAATGTGTTCATTAATATATAACAACCTAAGAAGGCATGAAATACTTTTACAAAGAAACTGGATAGTATGTGCCAAACCGATAAAAAAAAATTCACTGATACCTGGTCTCACTTGCATTTGTGCTCCAGCCAATTAAAAAGAAATCAATACTCAAGATTAATAAATCTGAAATGAAAAGCAGAACCTAAAAGATACCACTTGCCATCATTGCAATACCTAAAATGAAACTAGCATATCCAATTGTGAACTTTCTCTTACTTTCAAAATTTTGTGAGCCACATGCCAAACCTCCATTATTATTTTCTTAACAATCACTCCAATAGCATGTAGACAAAAGAAATCATGTAACTTAAATTGCTTTGTTGAAGTTCTATGAAACTAACCATATTGACACATGGGTCAGAAAATCATGCATCTCTAAACCGTTAATGAATGGTTTGTAATTGTAAAAAATGTTCTAATACATAAATAACCAAATTGTAATTGCCTATGCATTAAAATATGAAGATTGGTTACCTTAATATAAAGCTGAACATTAACTGTATATATTTGTGGAGATGGTAATCTCAACCAACTGATGAGTGCTGGTTTAGCACAAAATACGTATATTGGTGATTATTTATTTTTTCAACATGTGTGTGATCAGATGGGTCAGCAATATGAGATGGCAAGGAGAGATGAGGGTCGTGTGAAAGTCTGAGTTCGAATCCTGCATAAATTAAAAATTTAACTTAATTTTCTCTAAATATTATCATTTGCGTGAACATATATATATGTGTGTGTGTAAAAAAATTATAAATATCTTTATAAATATACTATATGTAAGTTCCAAAAAATTTTAACGGTAAAAATAATAAAATATCTTAATTAATCAATAATACTTTTGATTATGCTATAATCTTTATCAATTCTAAAGTAATATGGAAGTTTATTATCAAGTGATTTTCCATGAACTGTGTATGTCAGTATTTGCTACTTGTCTATTTATTATATTATCTTTAAATTTATTTATCAATATTGCTTAAAATCATCAGGAACTTACATATACATTAAAATTTAACATCTAATATAAAAACCATCAAATACATTAATTTTGTTTTCTTTGAAATATTATATTTATTTACAATAACAGGCTATATAATCTTGGTTTATTATATCTAATGAAATAAAAATTGAGTAATTATTATTTTGGGGAAGTTTTTTTTTAAAAATATGGTAATTTATTCAGAAAAAATATTTAATAATAATACGTAAACGTTGCTGCTGAAACTAATTTACCTTTTTTAGAATTTTTATATTTAAGATTAAAGTACATAGGACAAAATCCACATCACTTTATTACTAAATAAGATATGACTCATCTGAAAACATAAATGTTAACAAGTTTTTTTGTTATATTTTCAATTAGAAATAACCAGATAACTACTTATTGATTAATAATTTAATAAAAAATTAAAAATAAGCATGAGATTATCAAGGATAAGTGTATAACTTATCTACCCACTAGTAATAAAAACTGTACTATATTAGAATTTTATATTCTTACTTTTACATTTACAACACTGGTAATTTTTTGATTAATTCAATATAACATGATATCTATATATCATCATCAGCTTCTAAAGACAATGTTTTGTCATTGCAGCCATATTTTTTTATCTTCAGCAATTTGTTTAATATCTGCATATGAAAAACATTTAATTTCACTGATCACATTTTTCATATACAATATTCATGGTTTGCCTCTCAGTCTTTTTCCTAAAATTTTGCCTTCCAAAATATTTTATAACCCCAAAATTTAATCTTTCT
>JAQFVV010015175.1:0-19267 GCA_028023455.1 Epiperipatus broadwayi | reverse complement strand
ATTCTACCATAGTATATAATAATCACATAAGTCTGCATATATTATTACTTTGGTCACCAATAAATTTATTTAATAATTTTAATTTACAATGTGAACAAAGTGATAAAGAACTATTTCGATTTTTTTAGAAAAAGTTGAGGATAAAAATATTTGCATTCCATTCAATGTGAGACATCATTAGACATAATATAATATCAAATATTTATATCATGTTCATTAGAAGAGCTTTGTTCATTTTGTTTAACTACAATTTTGACCATCCTGACCTTTTGTTAAACTATATATAAGTATTGCTTTAATAAAGCAACTCAACAAATTATAATTCTTTTTATTCTACTTATTCATAGATTGAGAGAATATTAGTAGTGACATCACCACAGCCAAACATTATCAATCTTCTGCAGAATGAAGATACTCATAAGTTTAATTCAGTTTCTCTGATCCATAGCTTCATTTACTACACATCACTTCAACAAACTTCCTTATCTTTGTAAAGCTACAGCAAACTTCCTTACTTCATAAATTCATCTTACATATGATTTCTTACTTTTAGAAGATCTCTCAGAATAAAATTTAAGATATCAAATACTCATCTAGTCCAACTCCATTACAGCCTAATTAATTCATGTCAATGATATCTGTAATAACCACTTCCCTTTTGATTTCTCCTGTCTACTTCTTAATATACATCTCTCCACATTTTTTGTGTGGTCTAAAATCTATATACTGCTCTTTTTATCAAAGTGCTTAAAAGCCTCATATATATAAATAATATTATTATTATATGAGCTTTTTCAATTATTCTAGTAATCTTTGTTCAACTTAACACTTTGAAAGGCCCAACTTATATCGTGTTTTGTTTTCAATCTCTCCTTGTTACTCCCAACATGTATCTTTCCATGCCTTGCTCTTTGAGTGGTCTGAAGTCTCTGTATTGCTCTTCTATTAAGAGTCCAAGTATCATATCCATAAGTGAAAACTTGTAAAACACATTTATTAAAAATATATTCATTTTCAAACACATAAAGGCATATTTCCTTTTAGTATCAAGTTATTTCTATCAAAAGCACTCTATCCGAGTTTAATTCATGCTTAATTTCATTCATTGTAATCCCATCTGTTATATTAATAATCTGACCAAGATATATGTAACTGTTAACTTCTTTTACTCATCATAATCAATCTTTATTTTCACATTTGAAATAAATCCATTAAACACTACACAGTATAAGTGGTATAATTGCAAAGTAATGCTCATTTTTTATGATCTACGCTAATGGAATATTAGAGAAGACTTTTTCTTCACATCTGATCTACTATTCTATATATATGGTAAATTAATAAATTTTTACCTAATATTTAAGAGTACCTATAAGAAAATAGAAAACATAATAACTAGAAAAAAATTCCAGCTAAGATCTTTATTAAGATAATCACTAATTCAAAATGAAATCCCTAAGTTGAATCACACACATTAGTGATCCAATAAGCTTTATCCAAATTTATTTAGTGAGTAAGATATTGCTATCTCAGTGATTAACATTTTATATAATAAATTACCTCAACAAATATATGTAAATATGAGGATTCCAAAAAATAACATCATCTCTAAAAGCTTGCTAATATCAATCATCTCCACTCCAGAACTATATATACATTAAACTAAACAAACAATACCAAATTTAGAATTAAGAAGTCTAACCAAAATTAAGAATTCACAACCAATGATCTCACTTATCAAGGCAACTTCAGAATCAATAACTTTTGAAAAAAGCATAACAATCTTAACATTCTTCCCTCTATTCTATTCCCTGTTCAAGCTTTAATCTTAGAAACATGTATTTACTTTTTTATTCTACTTTTATGAACTTTTACTCTTCCAATTTAAGCTCAAACTACTTTGACTATATATAATTTCTTACAAAAGCTAAAATATAAATCATTCCTGAACTATGACATTTCTACCAACTTTCTATTTACTGCCTATTCAGTAAATAATTCAGTAAAATACCTTCTCTATATGCTAATTTTTTTGATTCTCAAATATATTATAATTCTTTCTTAAATCTTTAAAAGAAGACACTTTAAAAGGAAAAAATAAATATTTTTCAATTTAATCTTGAATTTTTAAAATTATTATTATGAGTTAATTTTTACTATGAATTAATTTTAAGAATAATAGAAACTGTGTAATGCTCCAAATTTATTTATTAAGCATATCTGAGTTATGTAATTAAATAAAATGATTTCACCTTTTTACATATAAACGGTAATAATTTATATATAAGCTTAATGATGCTGTGTTGGATTTAGGAAACTCTCAAATTCAAGCACAAGATAGGAGACTTTATAAAAGATAAGAGCATCTGTCTTATCGCTTTCACCTAAATTCTGATTTATATAGGTGAATCAGAAGCAACTTGATCGTTGAGAAGGATGAAGGTGTTTCTTCTGTACACTTTTACACCCATTATTCTCTTTTCATATATTAACATTATGCAAAATCATTTGATTTACTGTGAGTAAACTTAATTTTTATAAAAGTTACATTATGCTCAAATTTACTTATCAATCACATTGGATTATGCAATTAAATACTTTAAGAAAGAATTTTCCCTGTACTCTTTACACAGTATCATTTAGCTTATATAAATGATTAGCGTATATGTGAAAAGGTTGAAATCCTTTCTATTTAATTACATATTTCTTGTAAAAAAATAATATAGGCACTATTGCACCTGAACGCTTGCAGAATAGTATAATTTTATTTTGTTTTTAGTATAATCGTAGCTTTGCGGATTCAGGTAAAATGAGCACCTATATTATTTTACAAGTCATATTTTTTGCAATGCAAAGTTTTCGAGTTAGGTTTGAATTACATACTCTGTATGCATTTGATAAATAAATTTGAGCATTACAAAGTTTATATTACTTCTTAAATTAAATCATAGTAAATAGAGAAGGCTTTTCTTATGTTATTGTATGAAAGAAAGTAATGGATACAAAAATGGAACAGAGTAACTGTCTTCACCTGTACTCCAAAGCTTAAGACTGACCCCATATAAACGGGTGAATTAGGTTACGGCCTCTCTTATCTTCATCAAGTCTCTATCATGTGTTTGGATTTGAGAGTTTCTCTATACTCAACTTTGGCTATCATTGAGCTTATATAAATTATTATAGAGCATATCCTTTCTATTTACTTACATATGTCCAATGCACTTCATAATGAAATTTGAGAATATTATCAATAGTATAATTACTATTTAACAAAATGCCATTAAAAAAAAGTAGTCTTTATAAATATAATAATATGGGACTATTTCCATCATCTCACATTAAATGTCGAATAGTTTTGAAAATTTTAAACTTTATTTAAACTTTTGAAATACAAACAATTATTAATAACAACACACAAATAAATAACACAGGTTAGTAGATACAAAACATTTTGTGATATCATCACTACCTTTCAGACGAATCTTTATTAAATTTGCTTTTTTGAAACAAAGCTATCTTTTTAAATTGTTAAATTTTTTATTTTTAGTTTCAATAATAATTTATTATTTCTAATGTATACAGTGATGTGTAATCATACAATTGGGGTTTACATTGTTGTTCTAACTATCTTGTTATTTCCGTTTGGGTTCTGATGAGTCTATGTTGCCCAATATGGTGTGAACATTAGATCTTTCACATATTTGTTATCTGATTGTTAGCCCCCCCCCCCTTTTGCCTTGTTGTTAGTTTGGCATATTGTATAATGTCCAAGTGTCTTCAAATGTTTTCGACGATGCCAGGAGTTGGTCTCTCTTCTGGATTTTAATCATTGTTTTGGAAAAAACCTGTTTTATATTAGGTTGTGGGTGTTCCATGATTAGTTTACAACGTGTAACCCATATGGCATAGTTCAAAAACACTGAGAGACGTATTATTGGATAGGTTTTAGTATTGATACTATCTTTCAGAGATGAAATCAGTTGGAAATCTATCTTGGTGTTGGAGAGTATGATTTCTCGGATCACTCTGAATCCCATACATTGTGAGAAAAGGTGTTCCAATGTCTCATCGCCGTTCATGCAAATGCTGCAAGTAGGGTCTATGTTGTGACCACGCTTTGTAAAAGAGGAAGTGATTAGTAGGTAGTCCATTAATGTTGTATTTAATGAGGAAGTCTAAGTATTTGGCCTCTAGACTCCATCTTTTAAAGGTTGGATACCAGTTTCTGATTATTGTAATAAAATGTGTTGATTATAGGATGTAAGATTGGATGGAGGATTGTGTATGCTTGCCATAATGATATTTTAGAATTGAATGTGGAGTCATTTATTGGGCAGTGCTGTTTGATAAAGCTTGTGTTTCTAGTGATCCATGTTTGTCTGTCTGGTGGAAGGGTCGGTCAGTGGGTGTTACCCCCTTCTGAAGGAGAAGAAAGTTTTTGGAGAATTGTGTTAAAAACCATATGATGCTACCAAGTTGTGTCATGACATTGTGGGTTTTTTGGTAAATCAATGCCTGAATGGAGTGGAGAGCAAGACCATTTAGCTTCCTTGGTCGCTGAGTGCCTTTGAGGCTGATCGTGACCATTTTCTTATTTTTGTAACAAAAATCACTTAAAGTTGCTGCTTTATGAAAAATCACATTAAAAGCTATCAAGGTCTTTACTTTGACATAATGGCTATATCCAAATAATTATTTTTGAATCTCTTATCACTAATAAATATAAAAACTTTAATTAAACAAAATCTAAACCCTCATTTTAAAATATTTTTTTATAGAAGGATCAAAACTATTAAATATGTTTACTAATTCTTATCATTTACCCTTTTCCATTAACATATCTAACAAACAACTTTAAACATATATTATCTAGCTCATTTGCATACGCTTTGCATACCGCTTTGTTTCCTTGCCCTATTTCCTCATTCTGCATCTTGCATTACCGCTATGAATATGAGGCAAATGGTCTCGGAAGCGCTTAGCGTATTGTAATTTTTTTGAATCTGTATAGCTTCTCACTCAAGTGTTTCATACGCTTTTTAATTTGTATATCATAATTAATATTTTTTTCTCCCAAGTAATTAATATAATCCAAATAAATGAAAGGTAAAATAATATAACCTTTTATTTCCATTTTTTAATCTTTTAAAACATACCATTTTAAGTATAATATATAAAATCCTCCAACAATAACGACGCTCTTCCGATCTGCCTTAATTTTATTTCTAAATAAAGATTCATTACTAACCCAAAAATAAAGAACCTCATTACTGTTAAATATTGATACATATTTACTTAATCAAAACTATCACATACCCCATTATTTTATTAATCTTTTCAAAAGCCTCAAAAGAAGATGAAGTATGTAATTATCAAAAGTGACAAATTCTTTAAAAAAATATTCAGGTATCTAGAAATCTTTTCAACAACACTTTCAATAAAATTAAAAATAAATCTTAAAGAAAAAACTTTGTGAGTTTGGATATTTATTAACACTTTAGCTCAAATAAATTAACTTGGATAGCATTTTAAATATTCTGTTAAAAAATTTGCATTTTTCTTCATAATAATTATTAAATTCCTTCTAGTTAAGCTATCAGAATATTTTTCTGAACATATTTACAGAAAATATGCATCAATCTGTTAACAGATAAAGCAGTATTGAGATTTTTATTAGTTAGGAATGAATCTTTGTTTAGAAATAAAATTAAGGTTATTAAAGATTTTTTGTTGTTGTTGGAGGATTCTAAATATTCTACTTATAATATATAGGGTATATGTGCACAGACTTTCACATGACCCACCACCCTCCACACTATCTCATAACACTGATACACTTGAACACATATAAGTTGAAAAGATAAATAATCACCAATATACGTATTTCATGCTAAACCAGCAATCATCAATTGGTCCAGATTATCATCTCTACACATATATGCTATAAGTGCTCAAATATGTATTAAGATAGCCAATCCTCATACTTTAATGGACAGGCTTCAATCTACTCCACACTCCAACTCTTCAACCATCCATCCAATTGAAAATCTGATGATGAAATGATCAAAGGCTACCCTGAGGCCAAGATTCTTGTCACACTCATGTTGACCTAAAGTCAATCTAACCCTTCATGTACAGGACATAATCCATTTAATACATATATAAGGGATGGGCAGATATCTCTACTATGTAATAACTGAAACACACAGGCTTATTATATACCTGTGTCTATATATGTAATATATAGGGTATATGAGCAGACTTATAATAGTAAATTTTATAAAACTGAAAAAGAGTAGAAAATAGATTATCTTATTTCATCTTTAATTTGTTCAGATTATATTAATTATTTTGAAGAGAAAATTCCTAATTAGGAGTGAATTGTTTGTTTGTAATGGAAAAGGATAAATTAAAAGAATTATTAAATATATTTAGGTTTTGATCCTTTTATAAAATTTATTTAATAAAATTAATACTTCCTTAATTATTCTACCATTTTCTTTTCAAATATGGTCCTATCAATTTCAATATATATAAAACAAATTAATTTCATGCACATTTTTCTTTGTAAACCTTGTTCTATTTTATGAATCATTTTTAATTTTTATTTTCTTCCTACTGATTATTCTTTTCTAGTAACTAAAAATAAGTCATACATCACGTGACTTAATTTAATAGGTTTGTACACCAGGGTCTCATTTTATGCGGATTTTTTCAATGTGATTGTGAAGTTATGCGATTCATGTTTCTTCTTAATATCTTTGTATACGGTTTTCTTTTATGTGACAAAAATTATTAGATCAGAAGTCAAGCTCCGATAATGCACTACTACTTTAAATATTATAAATTTTGCATACTCACGTGTCATATTTAACCCTTTTCCCGCGCTCGACGAGGCTCCTCGTCGACATCTGAAATCACTCTAACTCAGTTGGTTTTTATACGAAAAAATTCGTTAAATACGTATTGAATTCGTTTTTAAAAGTTCTGTACGATGGTGACATCTTCCGATTTATTTTAGAAGTAAAAAATAGAAAAAAACGCATTTAAACCTAAACAAAGAAGGAACATTATTTGTGATTGGTTCTTAGCATGCTCTCAGCCGAAAAAGACATTCTGATTGGCTGGAAAGAACAAAGAAACTGCCTGATCAAAGAAAATAAAGAAAAACGCTGAGATTTTCATTTCGAATACGATTTAAATTATTATTAAATAATATTTATGGAAATTAAACATAATTTTCAGAGAGAATAATAAAAAAACAAAATTATTTTCGAAAAATATTGAAGATTTTAGTACAAATATTGAAGTTGTAATAAAAAGAAATATTTACTTTTCTATAACGTAAAAGTCGATCTTTTTGTTTACATTATAACTTTTATGTTGCCGATATTCAATATCTTAGAATAAATAAATAGCAATTTATTTTTGAAAGAACTTTCGTTGTCTTCACAACCTTAAAAATTAATTATATACTTTTTATAAACGTATCTGAGTTGAATTTAATATTATAGGCGAATATGTTTTAACAATAGGCTTTGTCTTCAGTTTGTGAGTTGGCCAATTAAAAGATTTGATTTTTATCTGATACAACCAATGATAAAATTAGCGGTTTAAGGGTTAAAGTAATTGCACATTATTGGAGTTTGACTTCCATCTAATAATTTCAATATTTTCAGTGCTTTATAATAGTACTGTAATAGATTTTATGCAATAAAGAAGTTTATAATTCACTTAAAATCAGGATTTCCCCATTATATATACACACATAAAATTTTACAAGATTATAATATAAATCTGTTCAAACATTATACATGCATATGCTATGCATGTTGTTGTTTTTGCATTTTAAATCACATTCTATTTTTGCTTTTTAAAAAAGAGTGCATAATCAATTAATCATTTAGTGTCTGCAAGTTTATTTTTAAAAGGTGAGTAACAGTGGTGGGTACAATTAAATTTGACAATTAAAAATTAAAATCTCATTTTTAATTATAATTAACAATTTAAAAATCATGTAACGTGATCTGAAATTAATGTGATGCAAAACAATGAAAATTGATTTTTAAACTGAATTGAAAATTAAAAATTAAAGACAAAAATAAGCATAATTTAATTTTTAATTGTTAGTTTTAATTAAATTTTGCCCAATAGTGGTGAGTAGGTGTCTTTTTATTATCATAAGTCTAAGTTTTTATTTTTATTTTAAACTTTTAATTTACACTAATCGAGAGGAAAAAACACCCAAGAAAATTAATTTCTTTGGAAACAAAAATTTCAATTTTAGATCGCTTAGAGAAATGGGAAGGATCAACAGCGATTAGAAAACATTTTAGTTTGGCGAGTGTACTATAAGAGTAATTAAAAAAATGAAGTTGGCACTACTTGCATTTCCTCTTGTGACGAATCTGATGTCTTACTAGTTCACAAATGAACATGCATATCTTCAAATAATGATAATGATTAAAATACTGTACATGTATGAAAAAATGTAAAATACTGTAAATTAAATTGATAAAAAAATCAAGTCAGATGTCATATGACCTCATTTTAATAAATCTTGTATTTACAAACATTATATATAGAGTTTGCAAAAACAAACTCTTTACAAGCTTTAATAATACCCTCAACTCCAGACCGCAGTTTCTGCATCTAGCGTCATCAGTGAGGTGTTATGGATTAAAAATACTAGAACTAGCCTAGCACTTTATTTAATGCCTCACTATTGAGAAGAAAATCTGAGACTTTTAGACATTCAAATGTCCAAAAATCCAGCTATCTAACTCAAATAGCTGTATGGGACTGAACTAAGTTCAGATACACCATATATTAATAGCTCTAGCAATATAAAATCACCAAAGCCTTAATAGCAAAAACTAAAATTAAATTGATAAAAAATCAAGTCAGATGACCTAATTTTAATAAAGTTCTTATTTACAAACGTTATATATAGAGTTCGCAAAAACAAACTCTTAACAAGCTTGTAAATACGAGCTTTATTAAAATTAGGTCCTATGACATCTGACTTGATTTTTTATCAATTTAATTTTAGTTTTTGCTATTAAGGCTTTGGTGATTTTATATTGCTAGAGCTATTAATATATGGTGTATCTGAATTTAGTTCAGTCCCATACAGCTATTTGAGTTAGATAGCTGGATTTTTGGACATTTGAATGTCTGAAAGTTTCAGATTTTCTTCTCAATAGTTAGACATTAAATAAAGTGCTAGGCTAGTTCTAGTATTTTTAATCCCTAACACCTCACTGACGACGCTAGATGCAGAAACCGTGGTCTGGGGTTGAGGGTATTATTAAAGCTTGTTAAGAGTTTGTTTTTGCGAACTCTATATATAATGTTTGAAAATAGTGTAAATTACACATAAAATATATTGTTTTGAATAAAATTAAATACTGTAGTTAATAAAAAAAGTAAAAAAAGTTTGTCTTGTATCAATTTTTTTCAAATTTGAAATTTTTTATTAGTCACATTTTATTTCCGTTTTTTAAATGTGAATTTTAAAGTAATTGTACATTGTTGCTTTGCTTTTATGCCATTTTTAAAAATTACAGTACGTATCCTCCATTTTTCAAGATAAGTTAAGTCTATTTTTGTGAAATTTCTTTTGTGCGCATTCTCTGATGAACCTATCTACCGCATAAAATGAGACCCAGGTGTAATTATAAAAAGAGTGTGCAATAGCTCTAACAAGTTTTATTGGTAAATACTGCAAGAGAAAGCATTTTAAAAATCTCTATGTAGGTCATAGCTTTGAGTTGGTATTTTGGATCTGATGTCTGAAATATCCTAACACCTCACTGAGGAATGCCAAAAGCATGAAACCAGTCTGAGGATAGGGATAATTTCTAGATAGAGATTTTTAAAATGCTTTCTCTTGCAGCATTTATCAATAAATCTTTTTAGAGCTATTGTACACTCTTTAGTTATTATTCTTTCAATGACCATATAACAGGATCAAAACATTAGGAAGAAAATTGAAATAAAAATTCTTCTGCAAAACATATTTTAAAAAAAGTCAGATTAAATTTTTTCATTTAAAGTTTATAGATTTAGTAATGATAAGAGATTTAAAAGTAATTGTTTGGTCTGTAGTTGTTATGTTAAGAGTAAAAATTAAGATCTGTCAAGCATTGGTGGTTGAGAGATCAGCACAGCTGCCTTACAGCAGTTGTCCCGGGTTAGCGGGTTCGCTTCCCGGCCGATGCTATGACACATGGAAAAAAATTAAGATCTATCTTTAAAACTAATAATTATTAACATGATTTTCATAAAGTAGCTGCTTTAAAGAGTTTTTGTCATAGAAATGAAAAAATAAATAGTTTTAATTTGTTAAAAATTTGGTTATTCTGATAAATTTGTTATGGTTATTTTAAGAGGAATTATAGTATAGTACAGATACTAATAAGTTTAAAATTGT
This sequence comes from Epiperipatus broadwayi, assembly GCA_028023455.1. NCBI lineage: Eukaryota > Metazoa > Onychophora > Udeonychophora > Euonychophora > Peripatidae > Epiperipatus > Epiperipatus broadwayi. The sequence continues at coordinate 8,832 of JAQFVV010015175.1, read as the reverse complement.
TAAATTTTTATTTAAAACCAATAAAATATCACATTATTCTATCATATGACTTCAACTTTCTCAATGTTGTTTCAGCCATATTTTTTTTTTCAATACATCTATGCTACTTACTATAAATTCTAGTTATTAACAGATGTAGGTGATAGTGCTGGATAAATTCTTATCCAGAATGATAAATTCTTATCCAATGCTGTCTTATCTAATATCTCCAGACTAGTTTCATCCTTAGTGATTAAAGCCATGAGCTTAGATTAGTCTGGGGATATTAGACAGGGCACTACTGAATAGGGATTTATTAGTCGCTATCAACTGCTCTATTAATTAAAGAAACAATTGTATGTTGATTATTTTATTTCTTTGCCTTTTAAATTGTTGTCTTATTATAAAGTTTTAAAAAGGAATTATAACATATTTGGAAATATAAAAATAATTTAGAGAAAGGTTATTATATAAAATAATTTATTAGTAAAAATCAGTCACGTCACATGACCCATATAGCTTGCATTACCAATATGTAATATATAAAGAACTTGTTAATAGCTCTAAATCGAATAATTTGACCAAGAGTGACAGGTCATAAAAGTAGAATAAATGCAGACCTTAAGATTATGTCTGAGCAAGCTTAGATTGTCTTCTATAAGAAGAATAAAAATACACAGAGGCAAAATTCTCCATACAGTGGATTCACCCATTGATTACTCTGGCTTGCACTGAGTGGCACTACTGTATGGAGAGTTTTGCCTCTGTGTAAACAGCTTCTGTAAGCATAAAGAATGGTGATCATGTGATGTTTAGTGGTTAAAGAATGAAATAAAGAAAAGAATCAAAGACTCTCTGTTATTAAAAAATTATGCTTGTGAAACTGTTAACTTATATAAAAATTCTTTTGATATTAAAGATAACTATAATGTGAGTTAGTATTGTAAGATAGTAGATTAGTATATATTAGTTTTGTTTTTGTGTTGTTTTGCACCTAAAAAGTCTGTCTTGGCATTGACTAGCTTTTCAATGTGGCATTTGTTGAAATTTGTTTATTATATTACGATTTTAAGTTTTGGCTTTTGATAGATTCATGCATTAAATTCAATATTTTCATGGATTATACAATTACCAATAATTACAAATTTTCATATATACTATGTTTATATATGTGTAAACAAACAAATCATGTTTTTAATCTATATGTTGTTTTCTCAATGCACATCAGTGAAGCTATTTTTTCAATACTTTCTAGCTTAACACTTTCAGGAGTTACATGTTACCATATTCATAGCTTGTGCTAACAATGATTTTGTATTAGCTTCTGCAAAGTTGATGTATGCAAATTGTCTAGACCACTAATTTTTTAGAAATTGAGAAGCAGGCACCTCTCCTATTGATGGCATAAGGGTCGTCTGCTATGAAACATGCTGCTTTTACTTTGCACTGACCAGAAGCTTTTTGATGTTCCAAAAATATTGGGCTACCTTCAGATTTGATTTATACTTTATTGTATACATATCTGTGTTGTGATACTCTAGTGGCCAGTGTCACATGTGTCTCACCATAGTATGTCGCTCCACAACCTATTTGGGGCATGTTTTTGTTATTACTGTTTTAGTCCATGCTATTGATCTGAGACTAAAAACAAAGTAAAAAATACTCAAGTAAATTCAATATTTTATTACATTCCAGTACATAGTATATCTATTTAGCATCCCAACAGTTACCATTAACAAATGCTTAGCTATTCTTATCAGTGGGGTAGGAGAGGGATGTAATGTAAGTCTAGGACAATCTTAGTCATATAAGTATTATTGCACTAACCCTAAAAAAACTTATATGGTTATATTTTTTTTCACTCATAGTAGATTATCATACAAAATAATATACTCTTTTTTTCAAAATGTTTGTGTTATAAAATAAAGTTAAGGTAAAAATTAAAGTGGAAATTAAACAGTTTACTGTAGTGCAATTAACTTTACTGACAGCATATTATAAAAGGACAATCAGCGAATTGAAAATTGCTGATTGGTGAAAAGATTTTAGGTGGGTTTCCATCTTTGTTTATTCTCTAAGAAAAACTAGATACTCCGAAATTATAAGCCTGTTTCAAATGTAAAAATTCAAATTTTACTCTATTCAGATTTGGATTGGAATGGTGGATTAATCACCACTACATCATGAGACTCTTCATATAATGTTGACTATGAAAATATAATAGATATTAAAATCATCTAATTGTTTTTTATAGAAAAAGAATCTAAGACATCATAAAAGAATATGAGAAAGTTTTTTCATACCAGGGAAACAATATCTTTTTTTTTTCTCATATGTCAAATGCGTTGACCAGGTAGCAAACCCAGGCCAGCTGCTTGGAAGGCAGCTATGCTAACCAATAAGCCACCAATTCTTAACAACAATATCATATTAATAGGAAAGTGATGGCTATAATCAAAGTTGAAGACCCAGAATAGAAGTTTGAAAAAAATGATTTATTTTCCCTTTAAAAGAAAGTTAATTATCCAAGAACAGTTTTCTTCATCTATTCTAAAGCCATCTACAGTAAACTGAATAATTAATGGATTCCAGATAGTATAACATTATAATATCCACATTCTCAAACATATTTTTATAGAGATTTTAGAATTTAAAGCCAAAAACAATTTAATTATGCATACAGAAGCCACCTTTTACTTCTTCATACATTTCAACCCAATAGCTTAATATATATATAATCCCAAGATTTTGAATCTATTTCAATTTGTTTGCATAGTTATACAGATCCGAGCTAGTTTTTTATATTCTAGAGACTTCAGACCTTATTCCAGTTGTAGGCTCTTTTAACATTTTGTCTGGGAAATTTAAAAGTTAATCACAGTTGTGAATTACCTTGCACTGCATAGTTTCTAAATATGACTAAGCTGACAATCAATCTTTAATAAACTAAACAAATTATTCTTTATATTTTGATTTTAGATTTAATTTGGTTTATTTTACTTATTATCTTTTTATTCATTTTATTATTGTTATGCTTTCCATTTCTATTATTAAATACCACTATATTTTTAAAAAGTCTTGGATTTGAAGAGTTTCTTTTTATATGAAAATGAAAAATAAAACTTAGAAAGATAAAGTTAGAAATAGAATTATTAACTGAAATACAGACTTATATATGTGTAATATATAGGGTATATGAGCACAGACTTTCGACCCACCACTCACCCCTCTATCTCATATCATTGATAAACTTGAACACATATGTCGAAAAGATAAATCTCGGCCTCAGGGTGACCTTTGAGCGTTCTAGCATCAGATGTTCAATTGGATAGACGATTTGAGAGTGGCGTGTGGAGTGGATTGAAGCCTATCCATTAAAGTATGAAGATCGGCTATCTTAATATATATATCTGAGCACTTATTTCATATATGTGTAGAGATGATAATTTGGACCAACTGATGATTGTTGGTCTAGCATGAAATACGCATATTGGTGATTATTTATCTTTTCGACATATATGTGTCTGTGAAAGTCTGTGCTCATATACACTATATATTAAATAGAATTATTAAAAAAAATGGATAGAATAATAAATTAAAAATCTTATGATGATATTCATAATATTACTATAAGAAAAAGAATAAGGCTAAAAAAGTTTTTTTTAAATTAATCAATGCACCTCTCAACACAAACACTGTTACATCACAATTATCTACAAGTATAAACATTTTAGACCTCCGTCTCTCACTATATATGTATTTTGCAAAACCACTTTCTTGTCATTGGAGCTAAAGGCATTAAACACCTGCATCTGTATACTCACTATAAACGTTATTAATAAATCTAAAACTGTTTGGCTAGCACACTTAACAACTCCCTACTATTAATTATTATTTACATATTTCTTGTAATGCAATATTATCCGTTTCACAAAAATGTAATTAAAGAATAAAAATTGTTCCCATCTCAGGACAATGGAATTGTACTTTAATAATAATAGTTAGTTGTGACGCTGAGTACAAAAATGAGAAATAGAAATCAGAGAAGTGAAATTGTCAGAAAAAGGTGAAATTTAATTAAATATGTTATGCTTTACAATTGCTAATATTTACACATATAAATTTCTAGATGTGTGTCATAAAATGGATAAAATATTCAGACCTGAGTAAAATTTGCAAAGTGGAGTTTTGAAAGTTTAACACAGTGGAGAATTACATTTGCTTGCTAAAAAGTAAAAGATAGTCAAAATTAAAATGAGTTGTTACCGCTTTTTAATGGAGCAAATAGATCAGACGGAAAAATAACAGATATGGGAATCACCTACAACTCACAAAGAGATGTTTTTTTTCCTTTTAATTATTTAAAATAATATTGTACAATAATACTTTAAGAATAGTATAATAATCACAAATATTATTTACACATATATAATAAATTACAAAAATATATTATTAAAAGCAAAACTAAAGAACAAAATTAAAAATATATAAATAACATTATATATATAGAACTTTTTTAAAAGCATTGGGGGAAAAAAGTTTTTGATAAAAAGAAAAGAAAAAAATACTAAAATTAAAACCTGCATATTTACTTACCTTGGTAAATCGCCAATTTTGGAGCTCTCTGGGCTCGTCTAAAACGCACTTCACTCCAACGATGGCAAACACAAGTGGCAGCTGAAAAGAGAAAAGTAATTTATAGAATTGCATAATTGACTTCTAAATATGTTCAGTTTGTAAAACAATCAACAGATGGATTAATTAATTGTCTAACATTAGACTAAAATTATAAGCAAAAACAAAATTCAATATGTGATTTTCAAATTTAGCTTATATATATATTCATCTGAACAAAACTCTAAAGTAAATAAGATGAATGTTAAGTGATCAGCTGTTAGTTAAGTTTTATGGCTAAAAAGAGTTACTTATAAAAGATATTCTCACCAAAGAATAAATAATCATCATTATTCCTAATACACGATTGCTTTTACCAATCCTTAACAAAATTATCATAGCATCGCTTATTAAAATTCTCTTATAAATCAAGTATTTATATTAACTAATAAAACATCTAACACTAAATAAATTAATTATATACGTTTTCAAGTTATTGTTGTTATTAGTGTGTTTTCACCTTAACTCAAGCATTATTATATATAGAGCTAACAAATAAGCTCTTTACAAGCTTTGCAGAATATCCCTAACTCCAGACCGGTTTCTGTTACTGGCGTCCTCAGTGAGGTGCTAGGATATTCAAGTATTAGATTAAAAATACCAAGGCAAACCCAGCACTTTATCTAATGGATAACTATTAAGTAGAAAATCTGAAATTTTCAGTCATCCAGTAGGAGAAACCGGTCTGGGATTGGGATATTCTGCAAAACTTGTTAAGAGCTTATTTAATAGCTCTATATATAGCATTTGTAATAAAAGCTTGTTAAATAGGTCATCTGACATCTCACTTGATTTTTTTTAATAACTCGAGCATTATCGATCAAAATATAAATGACCCCCTAGATGCACACTTTGAACTAAAAAAGCTCTTATCAGTTGGCCCAGATTACTATCTCTTACATATAGATTCCTCATCTGTTTCATGCTTATAGATAACAAATTACTATAAGTTGTTTTACAAGTATCAAACTTTCTGAACTTACAACTTTGACATAGACTATTTTATGTAAATATATTAATAACTATTCACATGACCCACTACTCTCCACTCTATCTCATAACACTGATACACTTGAACACATATATGTCGAAAAGATAAATAATCACCAATATATACATATTTCATGCTAAACAAGCAACCATCAGTTAGTCCAGATTACCATCTCCACACATATATGCTATAAGTTGCTCAGATATATATTAAGATAGCCAATCTTCATAATTTAATGGATAGGCTTCAATCTATTCCACAACTCCAACTCTTCAACCGTCCATCCAATTGAAAATCTGATGATGGAATGCTCAAAGGCCACCATGAGGCCGAGATTTTAGTCACACCCATGTTGACCTAGGGTCAATCTGACCTCTTATGTACAGGACATAATCCATTTAATACATATGATTATTTATCTTTTTTGACATATATGTGTTCGAGTGGAGAATGGTGGGTCATGTGAAAGTCTGTGCTTATATACCCTATATATTACATATATAGACACAGGTATATAATAAGCCTGTGTTTCAGTTATTAATAATTATTACAAATCATTTATTAAACTAAAGATTATATTTACCCAAATATACTTTAAATCTCAGTTAACGAATATGCTGCAGTGTCTGAGTTTTATTATCTGTTTATGTATATTATAAAATTTCCTACAGATAGATTTTAAAGGAACAATATTTAAATGATTAAAAATTATTTTGATTTGTATTATTCTGAATCATAGATAGATTCTATGATAATTGAATTATTTATTCAAGATCTCATACACAACCCAGTTAACAACATCAATCTGTAAATGGGTTTGTATCTGCTCTTAGATAAAGATTAATCAAGGATAGAAAACCACTCAAATCCTCATTACCAGGGTATTGTTAAGTCTGATGAGGGCTGTCTTCTCCATCATTATTCTTCCATTAGAAGAGACTTTATTAAAAAAGCTTCCTTATATTTCACCATGCCACACTTGAATCCTCTGTAAAAAAAGTTACAACCTGCTGACATTTTTCAAGGTGTATTTTAAAAGACAATAAACTTTCTTATTTAAATGATTGATAATAATTTTATAAAAAATAGAATAACAGAATTGATGTTTCAATGAGATCATGGTAAACCTGCTGACATTTTTCAAGGTGTATTTTAAAAAGACAATAAACTTTCTTATTTAAATGATTGATAATAATTTTATAAAAATAGAATAACAGAATTGATGTTTCAATGAGATCATGGTAAATCAAACAATACATTATTTTTCTTGAAGAATTAATATCACATATACTTGATCAGTTTCAAAATATATATTTAAAAAAATGCCGAACAAGATGTCTTGAAAGAACAATTTTTTAAAAATATTTAATTTTCTTTTTCTCATTCTATTGATGAATGGAATGGGAAGAGTAAACGTTATATCTCTTTATTAATAGAAGCTGTTTTTAACTTCATTTTATAAGTAGAAATTCAATCTTTTATCTCTTAATGCTTTGAAACTGGTAAGATGGTTTATTTAGGGATCAATATTTAAAATTTGTTTTTTAGTTATTAATAAACATCTTAATATATATTAATATAAACTTACTGTAATGGAACAATTGATCCTACTTATTCCAACAGCAGAAATCTACTTCAATGAGTTAAAGGTACAACTCATAAAATAGACATTTAATAATTTTAACCATTATCTACGGTAAGACTTTTAATTATAACTAAAGTATCTACATATTAATAGCTATTGATGACCTAAAACAGTAGAACAGCATACTTAGCTGTACAATTGCAAAATATACGAACTTCTTGAGTTTATATATAGAGCTCATGAAATAAGCTCTTAACAAGCTTTGCAGAATATCCTCAATCCCAGACTGGTATTATAAATACTAAGCTTATTAAATTCAGTCATGTGACATCTGACTTGGATTTCTGTAACTTTCTTGAACTTTATACAACATAGACTTTTTATTTATATTATTAAAAAAAAGTAAATTTACACTTAATTTATTTATATCTTTTTATTATTTTGTAAAATTATTAAATATTCCTTTTTCCATAAGTATATTAGATAATATGTTCAGGCTCCTGATAGGTTTTTCAAGTAGTAAAGAGTGGAAAGAGCTTTACATATGGGAGTTATCTGCAAATAAATAAACAGTGCCAGATCAAGAATGTGTTCTTCTAGTTTTAGGATGTTAGGTAATCCAAAATCTAAGTAATATTTCCAATATAATCTTTTCTTGCTTCCTTTTTTCTTATTGTCTTCATCATTTAACTTAGCACAAAGCTGGTCATTCTAAGGCTTTCACTGCTATCACTATAATGTAATAATGGGATTATATTTGTGGAGATTGTGATTCCAAATCCCCTTTCTCTTTTTTTGTTCTAGCTCAAGATCTTACAATTAAAGAAAGAAGTGATGAAAAAGTTTAATAAACTGGTAATGCTTGAGAAAAATACAATGAAGGGTCAGTTTGGAAATAGATATGGTAGTGAAGTTTTAGCTGGGCAAAGATGGTATACCTAGGCAGCTCCATTTAGGAATTCCCAGTCTACAATGAAAGTGGGAAAAGATCTACAACTGTTATCTAAAAATGACGTAGCTCACAAATTTCTCTCTTAAAGATCAGAATAGGGAAGATAAGCTATAAGAGTTTAAAGGCTGTCATCACTGAAGATTGATATTACTGCTGTGTTAGGGAAATTCAACCTCTAGAAAAAAGAAAATTTTAATAGAACAGGTAAAATAGCAATAAGTTTTTTTAAAAGTGATCAATTAGTTAAAGAAGAATTCATGGTGCTGAATTTGCTGAAAAATCATATAAGTTTTTCTATTCTTGGATTTCTTCAATGTATCAATGCTAAGATAATGGTTATAAAACACGTTTTTCATAATGATATCATTGCTCAACATTATATTCAGAGAATTCAGACAAAGAGATTTTTATTTCTTGCTTAATAGCCTCTATTTCAGCAATACTTTTAAAGAAACTTTTCTTCTTGGCTACTTTTTTTTTGGGCATCATAGCATCGGCCGGGATGTGAACCCGCAACCCAGGCAACTGCCTGCAAGTGCAAGGCAATCGCATTGACCTCTCGACCACCAATGCTTATATTGGTATAAATACTATACATTGGTTAAAAGTTATTGCAAATAACAGGTATACTGCATGTGCGTGGTCATGTGT
>JAQFVV010015174.1:0-19286 GCA_028023455.1 Epiperipatus broadwayi | reverse complement strand
TGCTACATATACGTTTCCATTACAATATATATAGTACTTCTTTTTTCAATAATGTAGAATATATAGAATTTATTACAGGAATATTTAAGACATATTTTTATGTGAAAACTCTTTAAAAATATCTTTTAAGAATTTTTTATTTTTTTAAAAAAAATCACATTTAACTCATTATTTAAGGTGTTGTTATAAAACCAATATAAAAAACATAGTTATAAGTGTTTAAATGTAAATTTTTAAATTTTGTTCAACTGAAATAAGTATACCAATTATTATTATGAATGGCTTAATTCAGTTTAAGTGGTTGTATCACTTCCAGAACATGGATGGTGCATCTCCTTTAGAGACAGAAATTATTCTATTATAATTTTCAAAAATATTGATTAAAAGAATATTTGGATGGTTATGTATCAATGTAATGATAAAACGAGGTATCTTAACAATAGGAAATAGTTTTAAAATGAGATTCTAAAATAAGAGAATAGATAACAATAGAAAAATATTAGCAATGATTGTCAAATATTATGAGATTGTACTTCTCCATAGTCTAGTTATTTTATCTAAGATTCTGAAAAAAAACAATTGACTTATAGATAAATAATATATTTATTTTCTTGTTTATTTAAAATATTAACCCAGTAAAATGAAGACATCTAAGTGGAAAATCAAATGCTTTTGGATTAGTTTTGAAAGAGAAAAGTAAAGAAAACTAAGAAATGTGTCAAAATATTTTCTAATTTTAATTATAAAACTAATGACCAGTTTGCTATAGAAATATCACTTGACATGTTATTTAAAATTCATATTCATAAACTATAAAATGAAGTTTAACATTTGTTTTGATATTTCAACTGAAGAAATGCTTTACTATACTTTTTTAAATAAGTATCTAATTTTTAAGACTTTTTTTTAAGGTGATAAAACTAAGATTGTTTTTTGTAGCTAATTGCCAACGCAATTATTTAGCTCATTCTCAGATGAAAAGCGAAAAACAATTTCTAAGAGAGATTAGTATTTTTGTTACTGATTGTAAAAAAGATAAAAAAAAAAAAAGAAATCGCGGAAGAATAAAAAAGAAAGAAGACAATTATTTTCACTCTTTTTTATTTTTTCACGTTATGCTTATATTTTAAAACGAAATATAATAGTTAACAAAGCTTATCGTTTGCAATCTAATAAAAAGTTTATATAAATAAAAACAACTATAAAAATAAATAAATGTTTAAATAAAAGTTAAAACACGCGCAATTTACAACATTAATTTAAACATCATATAAAATATTAACAAAGTTTCATAAATTGCCTTTCTCTCGCAAAATTAAGAAATAAATAATAACGATTTTATTTGCTATAAAACTTACCGTATCTTAAAAAGTACATTAAACGCACTACTCTATCCTACAAGCAATCATCTCTCTATATATGTACACATAGTGAGGCAGCGATTTTTATATTTCAGATTCCTAAAAGATGATGGATAGCTAAAGGAGTGAAAGTAAATGGATATTATTTAAATCGTTTAGATGATGTAGTTGCAGATGATTTAGTAGTTTTTGCAAATAATGCTTTACAGCTGCAGGAAATGTTGCAAAAATTATCAGATGAAAGTAGGAAAGTAGAACTGAAGATAAGTCTTAAAAAGACAAAAGTAATGTTTAATGGATTTTTTCAAAATATGAAAATAAAGATTGATTATGATGAGTTAGAAAAAATTAACCGTTACAAATACCTTGGTCAGATTATTAATACAGATGGAAACACAATGGATAAAATTAATCACAAAATTAAACTTGTTTGAAGTGCTTTTGGTAGAAATAACTTGATACTAAAAAGAAATATGCCTATGTGCTTGAAAAGAAAGATTTTTTAATAAATGTGTTTTAGCAGTTATTACTTATGGATCTGAGACTTGGATACTTAATACAAGAGCAATACAGAGACTTCCGACCACTCCAAGAAGTATGGAGAGATGCATGTTGGGAGTAAGAAGAAGCGATTAAAAATGCAATATATGGATAAGAGAACAAACAAGTGTTACTGATCTCATTGATAAAATTAAAAGACTGACGAGAAGTTGGGTTGGACATATTGCAAGAAGAGATGAGAATAGATGGTCAATTGAAATCTTAAACTGGATTCCAAGATATTGTAAAAGACCCAAAAAGAGACCACATGTAAAATCAATGGATAAAATAAGAAAGTGTTCAAGGATGATATGGAGAAGATAAGCTAAAGATCGGAGATAGATTGAACTTGGAGAGACCTTTATCCTGCAGTGGAATAATAATGCTTGATGATGATGATGATGATGATTTTAAAAAGTACATTAAAAGCACTATCCTCTCTTACAAGAAAGCATCTCTTTATTAATGTACATATAGTGAGGCAGCGACTTTTATATTTCAGATTTTTATAAGATGATGGGCAACTAGCTAAAACATCAGTATGATGTTAATATCATACACACACCTATTAACATAATAATCATTTTCAATTAATATCAGTCCACTGCAAAATAAAGGTATCTTCAAGTTTAATTTCATTTCTCTGATCCATAACCTCCAGCCCCCCCCCCCCCATAGTGCACTAACAACTTTTATTTAAACTATCCATTTAGTTGCTGATATTGCTGTAAACAATAGAATGCTTTTTATATATGAACATTTACTGTTATTTAATAAGTTTCTGGTTTTGTGACACTTTCTATTATTGTTGAAAAGTCTCAGTCTTTTCTATTTTTATGAAATCATTAGTTTATATTTAAACTCAATAATTTGGAATTCATTTCCTTTCAACTTAATTTTATAAGTGAATAATATTCTAAAAAATCGCATTTGACTGTTTTAAATATTTAAAAACTGGCATGTAAATATAAGAAAGTACCATAACCATCATTACAGATATTTAGGTAAACAATTAAACAAAAAATTCATGAGTTTATTTTTAAGTTTTTGTTTTATCTGAATAAACAAAAGTAGTATAACTCTATTATACTACATTTAAAAATCTGATATTTTTTAACAAACATTACAATATTTCAAAAGATTTTAGCACTAATGCAATTTTGACTGATAAAGATGTAATAGACACTATCATTTTTTTCATCTTTATATTAGTGTAGAATTTATTAACTTTTATTTCCAAAAATAAAATTTAAATGAATTAATTGAAAGTTTACCTGCGTGTTTCTTTATAATGATCAACCAATTAGCATATAAAAATAATAAAAAAAATTATATAAGTAGGCAAAAAGTCATGTTTAATTTTACTTCAAATTCTCTGCATAAAAATTAGACGAGAATGATGGGAAACTCTCAACATATTTTATTCTATCAAATAACAAAGAAGCAGTCTTTTGATCTTAATCACCATCTGTAAGATGCTAACATCTTCAGACTTTTTTTCAATTTTAACATTAATAAAAGCATTATGTTATTATTTTTTTTTACAAAAACCAAGGATCATTATCAGTTAGGATGACATTAATTCTTTGATGTAAAGTTACATAACAATAATTGTTTTCAGTGCAGTTAAATATTAAAAAGTCAAAAATGCACATCATTTCAGGCTATTTTCTGCTACTTGTAGAAAATAATGTTATTTTATTTAATATAGATTTTATTTCCACTACAAGCACAATAATTGTTGCCTTATCTATCAAATTTGATATATCGAAGGCTATCATTGTCATTCTAAATATTGAACCACTCTGTATTTTTATTTTGTCTTTTTTGTATTTTACTTATTTTTGATCAATTTCTTCTTGTGGGGGGGGGGTGTTTTATGTATTTTACCTGTTTTTGTAATTTGTATTTTAGAGTGAATTCTTTGATTTCTTGCCTTAGACATTTTAATTTATTTCATAGGCTTTTGAAAATAGCATTAAATAGCATTTGCTTCGATTTCTTGTTTTTGCAATTTGTATTTCAGAGCGATTTCTTCAATTTGTTACTTTACACATTTTAATTTTTGTAGCAATTTCAGTGATTTCTTCACCAGAAATTTATCACTTGTATGGTTCTTGATGAATACTGCAGCATTGCCTAGCAGCACTATATGGCTAACTAAATAGTGATAATCTAAAATGTGTACCACATAAAACATAAAAATATTTATTTCTTTATGTAAAAGTTAGGTAAGAAAAAAAACAACTATTATATAGAATTACAGAGTGACTTGGGAAAAAGTTGTAAAAAAGGTGTAATAAACAATAATGCATAAGATTGGGGTAGCAGTATATCAAGCAGTCAATGGATTATTTTAGATTCAGTTTGCACTTTTAGATTTCTCTTATGCTGCCATTCAGATGTTAAGCACTGTTGTTATTCTGATGCTGATTCTTATTCTGCTTAATCATCAGTTGCCATGATAGTCAAAAATAAACTTGTAATAATAATAGAGATTCTTTCATTTATATAAAATGATAAATAATATTTTAATAATGAATAAATATAACAACACGTGAAAATTTTTACAAACATTTTTAAATAATAATTGAACTGCCCTCTAGCTGCAAAGTTCGATAGCATTTTACAATAAGAGAGAGACCACCTCTTATCATCTTTTAGATCTTTTTATGTAAAGATGATAAGAGGTGGTCACTCTCTTATTGTAAAATGCTATTGACCTTTGCAGCTAGAGGGCAGTTCAATTATTATTTAAATACATTTGTAAAAATTTTCATGTGTTGTATATATATATATATATATATATATATATATATATATATATATATATAAATTGTGGGTTCATCCATGTTAAAAAATTTAAATATTAAATTACCAATGTTTCGGCTTGATTACACAAGTCATCTACTAGGTAATACATGATAGCCCATAAAATATGTCTTTTATATATGCAACCTTAAAAATCTTCATGTCAACTTATATATTGTACCAGTTAAAAATGTATGTCCATCCAACACAGAATAAGGAGCAATCATGAATCATGAATTCTAATCTGTTTTCCCATTCCCCAAATCTATAACAATACTGACAACACCTACGATGATACCACATAAATTTATTCTATCCCAGCCCAGTGCTACAATGTTTTGCATGAGAACTCAACTTGTGATGATAATGAAAGATTGAGTGAACCCGAGATATAAGTTAAAACAAACATAAATATATTAATAAGATTAGAACAACTGGATTAAGTTTAAAAATATGAATATTTATTTTGACAAATTTCAAGATGATTTTATATAGATAATCAAATTTCCACAGTTTAAACTATTATTTTTGTTACAAATTTTTGACAAACCTGATTCAATTATTTTTATTTAAACAGATATCAATTTAGTGCGGCATTTCAATGCATAACATATATTTAAAAATCGGATTTTATTTAATATTACAAAAATAGATTTATCTGTATGGTTGGTGGATGATTTATACATTTAGAAAACACAAATAAAGTTATGATAATAGTTTCACTGTTTGGATGACTTTAGTAGAATGCCCTTGGCAATAGATACATAGCTTTATTTTAATTCATAGCATTTATTTATAACAATTAACTAAGGATACTTTCTGATCTGTAAATATACTAAAAAAACATATATTTATTACACATTTTTGACATTTAAAGATCCAATATTGCGAAGCTTTATAATTATGAGAATTGCATATTTCAATAAGGGAGAAGGCAGCTTCACGAGAAGTTGGTTCTAAAACTCTAATGAAAAATATTATAAAAAAACCATTTTGATATCACATATCATTACCGTTTATTTTGTTAAACAAGCTAAAAAAATGAAATATAAATAATGCGGTACTAGCATTATATCAGTGAGAGAGTGTGGCAGCTTTGGTGAAGAAAATGTCATTCTCCAATTTTAAGGTGGTACGCCAGCTTCCAGCTGAGGAATACTGAATGGAAAAAAGTAGGTAGAAAGTTGCTATGTGTCCATATCATGGCAAAACCATGCAGGACTTCAACTACACTAACCTGCTTGTTCCAAGGAGTAGACTTAGACTCCTGTTATGAACAAAAAGACTAAAAACATGGAAGGCTTCAAATCCCTGGAGTGAGATATGGGCAGATCAAGACAGTATATAAATATATACTTTAAGGAGAAGAATGACAAGAAAAGTTGATCAGGAATCCCCAAAATGTGGTATAAGCAAATCAAGATCAAAGCCCTTATATGGCTCATTAATAATGTCTGACATATGCTAGCAACACTATTATAAGAGTATAAAATCATTAGATTTAAATACTAAAGTGAAGCCCTAAGTGGTTTAACAAATACATAATATGTTAAAATAATGACCCATGTAAGATAAAGTCATTTATCGGAAGTTAAAACTATAAGTAATAAAGCATGCATTTCTCCTCCTTCTTGAATCAGTACCATTTTGTTTAACATATATAAAAAAACTAAAATTTGTGCTAAATGTAAATTAAAAAATAGTATTTGGTCACCAACCTTTTGGCAATGATGATCAATAAATAAATTAATACAATTAATGGACACCAATATCCACCCCAGATTGCAAAGTATTTATACATTTTGTATAATTTTATGGTAAATATATATTTTTTAAAAAGCATAAATTTATTTTAAAAAGGAAACACAATCTCACAAGCTATCTAGAAATAAATAACAATAACTCATTAATTAATTATTCTAACCCCTTATATTCCACAGTGGGATATAGAAGTTCATAAGACTAAGTTTGATTTACATTTACAAATAAAAATCAAATGAAAATACAAAAATATCATTAAAATTAAATTATAACAGCACTAAATTATAAGAAAAATAAGAAGCGTGAGTCGGATGAAATATTCTACAATAAGATTAGTTTAAGTTATAGCGAATCGATACTAAGAAAATAATTATTAGTTTAACATGTTCACTGATCAGTGAGTTAAAAAAGGTTTACCATAAAAAAAACATTAATTTTAAAGAGTTAGGAGCTAGACTTCAGGTAAAGTGATGACAATGACTATATGCTTGTTACCTCATGATTCTATGGAATGAAGTATGGATGCAAATTTTTCGCAGGCAGCATTCTTTGATTGGTAAGAGCTACATCTATGCATGGTGAAGAGTCAGGCTGAAGATGTAGGGGAAGGTGGCTTAGGTCACTCTATCCATAAACCATTTTAAAAAATGAAAAAAAAGAGATGAAGGCAGTTTAGCAGCAATTGACCAAACTCTCTCACAATAGATTTTCAGCCCTATTTGTACAAATTTTGAGTTATCCAAAGAATGTTTTTAATTAAACTTTTTAACTCATATGTAATCCTGAATCTATAGAAATATTTTCTCTATTGTTATTAGAGATGCAATTGCCAGATAACTGTCCAAAAATAACCAGATTGAAAATAGATTTGATAAAAATATTTAGCAGCTAACTTAAAATAAATTAGCTTTGTTTTAATTTTTACTTTCATTAACTTTGTTTTAAAAATTCCTTTTAAAACCATAGAAACAAACTAATGTTCTGACCCTTTTAATTACTCTTGGACAGCCAATGATTGCAGCTTCCATCTTGAATTAATGTGTAATTATATGAAGAAAAATAATTACAAAGTATTAAAAATATAATTAAGAAAAAAAATTCAAACTTATTTACAATATTTGTAAATAAGTTATATATACAAAATATATATCTGAGGGACTAGTAAACTAAATGCATCAGTTATTATCATCATATTTATATACTGCTGGAATGAAGCTCTAAATCAAGACATTGTTTATATACCTAGCTTACTGTCAAAACCAAAAGAAGAAATTCCTGAATTGCAATAGTATTAGAACTAAAATGCACTGTTAGACTAAAAGGAAATGTTACAATGGAACATAAAGGCATGGCCATAAATGGAAATAACCAAAAGAAAAGTCCATTTTAAGATATTGTAAATACTTATATAAGAAATACATATTAATGATAGAGATCTTTCTATTATTTTTTTTAAAAAAGATACTAACATTAAATGAACTGAAAAACTTGCTAAGGATTTACATAATGTAACATTAAATATTGATTGATACATTCCTATGTTATTAATATTTTAATTAATATGTATTATTATTTATATAAATGTATGTATAGTATAATAATATTTTATGCAATGAGGGTGGAAAATGAAATATTTATATTTTGTACTTTGTTGGGTTGTTTTCTTTTATGAAATATTTTATCATCTAAAAATCCAAAGAAATAATCTCAGTAATTTTCTCTTTATTTTAAAGTTAGTTTGTGCTATACTGTATTTGTACTTTACAGGCAGCACAATATTACCTGAGAATATCAATTAAAAAAACAGTTGTTAATTATTAATAAAGTAGTGTGTTAACAAACAAAATTGTTGTTAATAACGGTGCCTTAAAATAAAAACGGTTTTAGACATAATAATACTAAATTAAATTCAGTTAATGATGATTTTGTTTTAATATTAAGATTTATTATTAATGTCTGCAGTTCTGGATAATCAGAAAATATAATCATTATTTCCAAATGTTGCATTATGTAGGTATTTGTTTGAGACCATAATTTGGCTATCCTAAATAATGTAAATATATACATGTAACTATATTTTAACCCTGTAAACTGATACTGCTAAAAATAATATATATATATAATGATAAAACTTATAAACTATCAAAAAGAGATCATACTAAGTATTTGGAAAAAAAACAACAAAAGCCATTATTAATAAATCGCCTATTGAAACAGAGATAAAAATAAAATAATACCCTCCTAAAAAATCATGTGCCTGTCCAAATTCACAAACCAGATTTCCCTTGTACAATAGTAAGCGCAATAAGATATCCAACTCATATTTTAGCTAGATATTTATCTGATTTCATTAAACTTACAATCCCATCTATTAAATCATATATTAGAAACTCTTTTCATTTTATTTCTGTTTTAAAAAATTTAAAAATTAATTGTAAGGACATTCTGGTCAGTTTTGATGTGTCTTTGTTTACAAACATTTAAATTACTTTCAAAAATTAAAACTTTATTAACACATTAGATTGGCTACAAAAGAAACCAATGATAGGATAAAATTATGTCAATAAGAAAGTTTCAATGTATACATATAAATGAGGTATGAAAGCCATGTATATAGAAAAATCAAGAGTTGTATTAGATCAATAAAATGGTCTCAAGAGCAGCATAAAAAATCATGATAGTTAATTAATGCAAGTATAATTTCACAATGGTGCTATTTACCAGACCATATTATTGCTTTGATTAAACATTTGTCTCTTGAAAACATATTCTGTATACAATGGACAGCATTACAAACAAGTTTTTGGTACTCATATGGGTTCACCTATTTCTGGAGTAATAGCTGATTTATTCATGGAAAATATAGAAACTCGGGTTTTAGAATCATCATTGTTAAAACCTCTCATTTGGCTTAGATACATAGATGACACTTTTGTCATATGGCAACATGGAAAAAATAAATTAGATGATTTTTTTCTTACATTTAAATAATATGCATCCTCATATTAAATTTACAATGGAGACAGAGTCTGATGGAAAACTTCCATTTCTTGATGTTATAG
Source organism: Epiperipatus broadwayi (assembly GCA_028023455.1). Taxonomy (NCBI): domain Eukaryota; kingdom Metazoa; phylum Onychophora; class Udeonychophora; order Euonychophora; family Peripatidae; genus Epiperipatus; species Epiperipatus broadwayi. Next base: position 9,751 of record JAQFVV010015174.1, on the reverse strand, counting down.
TTACCAGAACACCAAATAATTTAAATTTTTCGATTTACAGAAAGGATACATCCACAGACAAATATTTACATTTCCATTCTCATCATCACCCAACTCAGATAGTTTCATAGCCAAAACTCTTTTAAATAGAGCAATTAACCTATCAGATACATAACATCTGAAAGAAGAAATAAATCATATTAATCATGTTTTATTAACAAATAGTTATAATTATAAATTTACTAAAAAAGCCTTATTTCAAGCCCAAAATGGACAAAATAGGTAACAAAAGAGATGATAAATCAGCTATTAGGATTAGTGTTTCATATGTAAAAGAAACTACAGACAGTATTGGATGTACATTGAAATGCTATAATATAAATACAGCATTTTTGACTCATCAAAAGATCAGCAATATAATTAACCAAGCCTAAGGATTCAATCCCTCTTAATTCTCATGGTGTTTATATAAGCTCACATGAAAATTGTAAAGCTTCTTATATAGGTATGCATCACATCAGTGTTAGGAGAGATGAGAATACTAATGCAGTTAAACATCACTCATCATCATCAGCATTCTCACTTCATACTATAGATTCAGATCATAAAATTGATTTTTTTAGTACCAGGATCATATTCACATGTGATAATCTCTACCAGTGCAAAATTTGAGAAGCCACTGAGATAATTAAAAGGCCAGATTATATCAAAAAGTGACATGATACATGCAAACTTCCTCCTATTTGGAAAGATTTTTTTAAAAAAAGCATTCTTAATTTAACATTTTTGCTATTGGTGGAACTTTAATGTTTTTTTCAAATCAGTGATTGTAGCACCTATACAACCATCTTTCTACTATTTATCACCGAGTAGATGACTTGTGTGATCAAGTTGAAACATTGGTATATCAATATTTAAAATTTTTTTAACACGGATGAACCCACAAAAATGTGTTTTTTATATATGTATATATTAATTTATAAATGGCAAATATTATACATATATACATGTACAAAAAATAAAAATTCATATAACATTACAATACTAACCAAAAAACAAAATTTTATTAAAGTTCTTCCACAGCCAAAGTGTCATTCATTAACCAATAGACTTTTTCAAGTGAATTATATATAAACAATATTTACTTCAAAAACATTTTTTTTAATGTCAAAGAATGTCTTCATGAGATGGATGGCATTAGATTAAAAAAAATATCAATCTTTCTTTTACTCTTCATTTCAATTCACCTTTTTCATAAAAAATAACTTCTGCATTGTCGAATAATATTTTATGATTGGTATTCAGTTCATAAAAATGGTAGCCACTGCCTTTCTCTAAGTTATGACTAAAATGAAACGGTAGAGCAAACACAACATATAAAAACAGTGCTGACTTGGCTAGCATGAGTATAGAGCATAGCATTGAAGTAAAACATGAGTATACCATGAGTATATGAGTAGATAATGAATAAAAGAGGTTAGAGTACACTACAGGTCTTACAGTGCATTAACTGTATGACCCTTATAATCTGACATTATATAAAGCATTCAAATTAAACTAACTTTTAATACAACATTGATAATAATGTTAAAATACATCTATTTAATTTACAGTTATATTAATAATCAGGAAAATATCATCTATCTAATGAATAATCATAAAGTTAACAGTATGAAATGAATGACAAATGAGTAAAGATGTATAAGATTAAAAAAGGATAATGAACAACAAATAATAATTAATTAATGTAAATAAATAATGAATATGTCTAAGAATGAGGAGAAAAAAAGGTAATATGTTAAGGTAATGAATAGTTGATGTAATGAAGTGAAGATCAATGAAGGATGAATAAACTGTACTGGGATAATGAAATGAGATGATGATGAAATTAAAATAAAATAAAATATGGATGAAGTATGATGACAATATTTGTGATGATGAATGATAACCTGAAATATTAATTTGATACTATTAAAATAAAAGCAAGGGTTCTAAGTTTAAATAATTAAAGAAAAAGGTTTAAATTGTTGTGATTTTAATTAAGCAATAAGAACAGCAAAAATAAAATAAGAGGCCAGGAAAATGTATACCAAATGACTTAAAAAATCAATCTAACAAACAAAATCATAGGTTAAATTATTAATCAATAATTTAATTTTTCAGAGTTCATATAATTTTAGAATCTAATAATTTTATAATATATATCTGGATCAGCAAGGGAGATTTTACTGCTGTCCAAATATAGAAAACTAATGTAAATTATATTAAAAAATGGGTATTACTAAAAAAAAAAATCTGTTTAACTACTTTATTGGGAATAATGAGACAAACTCTGAATTTTGTAATAAAGCCAATGACATTAAGTAATGTCGATATCGATGGTGATAGCAATAACAATAATGTGTGGATATGGTAATAGCAATAAAAATATGGATAGTGTTTAGCATTAAGTTTTCTGATAACTTACAAAATTAAAACAAAAAACAAATTTTACTTCCAATATTTACACATTAAAAAATATATTCTTCATCAAACTTATAAAAAGAAAAATACTTAAAACAAAATTTTGTTAGCATAACTATAATATTAACAGAGAAATATCTCCTTGGATATAATCAATTATTAATTACATCCATTCTTTAATTTAAATTTTATAGCTTATTACACATTTACTATATTTTATTTACCATGTATAGGCTTATGAAACTGATTTATTAAAATATATATAAGTGTGATAATCTCAAGGTTCCTATCTAAGGAATGGTAGGCTGACAATACTTAATACTAGGCAATATAAAGATAACGAGTATTCCTCAAAACATTAATCATTACCTTAAAATATTAAATATTCCTTTAATCTAGCTATGTTTTAAAGGTACATAAAATATAAAGATACTTAATACATATATAATCCACTCACCCACACAATATTTCGTTGTGTATATGCACATATATGTACATATTTAATTTCAAAAAAATAATTTACTTGGTATATACAATATTTCTTTGGGATTGCTAAAACAAATAAAAGAAAGCATACAATGCTAATAACAAATAAAAAAAATTAAATATTTATGAAAAGAAATTCAATTAAAAGTCCTCCATTTACAGTCATTGCAAATAATTCTTTTATTGTGATCCTTTTGAAGCTGATAAAAAATTCAAAAGAACAGTTTTAAGTGCAGCTACATTCTATTAAGTCAAGTTTTTAAAATCTTAAATAAATAATCTATTGTTCTTGTTCTAGTTAATGGGTGATCAAACAATTCTTAGAAATACATATGCTTGGTTGATTCTTACAGATGTCAACAATTATTCCACGAAAATTTCTTCTAACCATAGTAAATTTTTATTACTTTCATAGGTAGAGTAATTTTGTTTTCTTAAAGTTTTTTTTATTGTCTAATTATTATTGGTATAACTATTATTCTTCCTGAATATGAATATAATTTTTGTGGATATGTTGGCAATATTTCAGGAAAGAGTCAAGCAATACATTCTTCTACTCTATTGGTTTCAAGCCAGAACATTTTTTATTTCAATAGTTGGATGAATTTGAATTTACAGGCGAATGAGACATCCAAACCTTCTGAAGGTTATTTTTAAAGTAAGTAAAATTTTATTTCTAGATAGCACAGATCCTTCTAGAACATATCAACTTACATCACGACACTTTTAGAACATTCTGCATGCAATGTAATATATTATTACTTTAATCTAGAGATTTGCCCATTCATTAATTGGCAACAATTTAAAATTACCAGACATTTAAATAAAAATTTATTTCAATATATTTTTAAGACACTTAAATAATTTTTATTTAAAATTTATTACAAATGATTATAGTAAAATAACTCCCACTTAATAATAAAATTATTTATTAAGTACATACAGGTGTATATAAATAAATAATACAATTGAAATAATTATCATTCATATTTTAATTTATGATCATGATCCTCTTGATATTTTATGTTTGTTTAATTAATTCATTTATTTGTGCTTAAATGTAAATGATCCAGCAATTATTTTATTGATTTTTTTTTTTTTAAAAAAAGTGGAGAAGTTGCAAAACAAAATAAACTTGTACAGAAATTTAAAATAGACCCAGTAAAAAAAATAACACAACACCCCCCATAAATATTCTACTGTGATATATATACATACATGTTTTCATGGTTATTTGATGTAAACAAAGTATCGCATATGTAACTCAAGGAAGATTCTTTGTTGAGGATGAAAATTTAGGGATTGTGAATCTTCAAAGTTCTCATACGAAACAAAAATATGTCTTTAATTTATTACTCATATAAAATCATAGGTCATGATTTAAAAGTGGCATCTTTAAGCTCTTCTATTTGAGTGCTATTCTTGTTTGCTAAGACATATAGTTCTAATTTAGTTACATTGTTGATGAATGTTATTTTTTAAAATTAGTATATAGAAATTTCCATATATAATTCAATGTCTGCACACAACACAATGCAAATATTGAAGTATAATATATGCACTGGCACATAGTGACCCTAAAAATAAATAAAACTTCCATTCAAAACCACCAACTTGTAAGAGCTGGGCTATATCATAGACTATATCTGTTTTATCATTTTATATATTTTAAATACAAAAATATAGTTATAAAGCATGGCTATGTGTTATTACAGGAATACATCACATTAGCAGTTAATGTATCTGCATGTGTGTGGTTTACATGAAATAAAAACGTTTGCTTTTAATTAGATTTTTTAGATATTTTCTCAAAACATTTTAAAATCATTTTATTATTTAAACTAATTTTAAAGCATCGAATTAAAACATTTTTTAAAATATAAAATTTAATTTAATTATTCAACAGATAAGTAAATAAAAATTATCAATTCTAGTATTTTATTACCTAATTGATTTAAATTCAATTTACTGTAATTTTAATTTTTTTATTTTTGATAAAATTAAAGTTTAGTTTTAGGTGTGAAATTTCTTTTGTCATTGTGTGTAATTTTTTTTCTTTTTTATATTAAAGGAGAAGAAAACAGACTAAGCTATTAATATAATAATATTTAAAATATGATAAAAAACCTATATATATATATATATATATATAACTACAACCATTAAATGTCTGTATTTTTAAATCATATAATAATAATTCAAACAAATATATTTAACACAGTATTCAAAATTAAATAATATATTCTTTACCAGAAGTACTTTCAATATATATATATATATATATTATTATTATTACTATTTGCGGGATATTCCGTGTAGTGAAAAGCTAAATGCTGACGTTTCAATACAATATCAAGTACCTTCCTCAGAGCACTTGATATTGTACTGAAACGTCAGCATTTAGCTTTTCACTACATGGAATATTCCGTAAATAGTAATAATAATATGACATCTTTTATCCATGAAAATATTAGAATTAACATATATATATATATATATATATATATTGTAATTAATTAAGAGTAAATCAAGAGTTTGACAAAAAATATATTTTAGCAACATACTATGAAAATTTAATTAACTAGGTTCGCAAAAGGATTGTATATAGTATCAAATTGAAGTTAATATTAAAATTGGAATTTTTTTGTAAGTCTTTAGTAGTTTACTTGATAAGAGTTTAAAAATTTTGTATAAATATCTGTAAAAAACCATTGTCAAACACTAAACTTTATTACTGTAAGATCTGCTAAATGAGCTAACAACATACCAATAAACATTGACTAAGAACACCAGCACCTTTTCTCGGTCAAATAATTTATCAATGTTGATTCATGGTTCCCCACAAGAAAAATAATTTACACATATTGTACCACGATAAGTTCTGCCTACCTGAATCTGTGAAGTGGTGATTTGAAAACAAGTATTTATAACTATACAAATAGTACACCAGCAATTAGATCATATCGCAAATGCATGAAATTTACAAATATATGTCATGCCTGAAAGAACAATTTTGCCCAACAAAAAAGTAAAAATAATTGACCAATAAGTTCTAATATTTAAAAAGTTATGTAAAGTGTCTTCTAACGGAATGCAATGAATAAAACTAGTATTTCAAGTTGAATAAACATGAAACTCTGATTCTAAGGATAGCTATATTTGTTTCTTCATTAAACTTTGGATTCAGTAATTAAGTAGTTGATATTTTTACACTTTTAACAATATAAACTTTTCATGGTCTTAATAATTCAAGCAAACCTTAAGTCCCAATTTACTTGTATTTTTATATGTTTTGCCCTACATTGATAGTAAGTGAGAATAATGAACATATTTTTTTTCATTCATATTAACCAAAAGACTGTTTTTTACGAGGCTCCTCGTCGACATCTGAAATCACTCTAACTCAGCCAGTTTTTATACGAAAATATTCGTTAAATACGTATTGAATTCGTTTTTAAAAGTTCTGTACGATGGTGACATCTTCCAATTTATTTTAGAAGTAAAAAATAGAAAAAAAACGCATTTAAACCTAAACAAAGAAGGAACATTATTTGTGATTGGTTCTTAGCATGCTCTCAGCCGAAAAAGACATTCTGATTGGCTGGAAAGAACAAAGAAACTGCCTGATCAAAGAAAATAAAGAAAAAACGCTGAGATTTTCATTTCGAATACGATTTAATTATTATAAAAGAATATTTTGAGAAATTAAAATTATTTTCAGAGAGAATAATAAAAAAACAAAATTATTTTCGAAAAATATTGAAGATTTAAGTAAATATATTGAAGATGTAGTAAAAAGAAATATTTACTTTTCTATAATGTAAAAGTCGATCTTTTTGTTTACATTATAACTTTTATGTTGCCGATATTGAATATCTTAGAATAAATAAATAGCAATTTATTTTTGAAAGAACTTTCGTTGTCTTCACAACCTGAAAAATTAATTATATACTTTTTATAAACGTATCTGAGTTGAATTTAATATTATAGGCGAATATGTTTTAACAATAGGCTTTGTCTTCAGTTTGTGAGTTGGCCAATTAAAAGATTTGATTTTTATCTGATACAACCAATGATAAAATTAGCGGTTAAAAGGTTAATAAGTCCATTATAATCATTAATGTTATATGTATATTTTTATTTCAAAGTAATCATGAGATCAAATGAGAAATCTTAATTACACCTGGGTCTCGTTTTATGCAGATTATTTTAATGCAATTTAGAAGTTATGCAATTAATGTTTCTTCTTAATATTTTTCATATTTGACTGTATTTATTATATATCAAAAAAAATTTAAATATTAATAACATATTTTGACTTGAAATATTTTTTTTTTCAAAAATATAGTTATATTAGCAGCTAAGGTGAATATGGCCTGAAGCTGTATTTAGAATAAATAACCTACTTATACTAATGAGTAAATAATAATAATAGATTTATACTTACATATAAAATATCTCAATAAATATTCAAAAATTTTAAACTTTTAAAACATATTTTGTTAGGTATAACAGAAATAAATAACGTAGATTTTAAAAATAAATAACGAAGATTTTATTGATTTTATAAACTGAAAATAATATTTCTAATGATAATGTATAATCTTTTTGTTTTGATTGCATCTCATTTTTTTTTAATATAGAAACAAAATGTGAACATGTAAAATTTATTTCAGTAATAAATATCAGTTATCAACAGATAACCATTAACACAGCACAAGACTGAAATTGGCACTAGTTGTGTAAATGGGATGGAACAGAATTTGGGAAAACTTAAAGTGGGGAATGGAAAATAAAGTGGCTAACAAGTTTCTCTGGGCATAATTGCTGAGAGATTCTTGACTTCATTTAAGGAGAAGCTACATAACATCACATTGACAAATCTGATTTCTTACCAGTTTACAAATGAACCGCATATCATCAAATTGCAATAATGATTAAAATATGTATGAAAAAAATGTCAAATTAAATACTGTAGTTAATAAAAAAAAGTAAAAATAGTTTGTATTTTATCTTTTTTTTCCAAATATTTGATATATTTTTTATTAGTCGTACTTTATTTCCTTATTTTTTTAGCCTTATATAAGTATTATTTTTTTAATGCAAATTTTAAATTAATTTTTCTTTGTTGCTTTGCTTTTATGCGAATTCTGAAAATTACAGAACCTATCCCCCATTTTTCAAGGTAAGTTAAGTATATTTTTGTGTGACTTTTTTTAATGTGGGTTTTCTGTGGAACCTATCTACCACATAAAACAAGATCCAGATGTATTTAACTTTCATATTATCTAGCTTATTATTTTGTCAGGCTACATTCAAACACATACAATTAATTTCTTTTTTTTAAAGACACATTATACCATTTCATTATTTTGATTATATTTACATATATTGAAGTGATCAGATCATGAGATCCCACCTTTAACCTAGTTCAAACCCTGTCACTAAGAGTGAATATTTTCAAATGTAATGAGACTTTATACTATCTTCAATATACATTAACTTTAATTAAAATGGAAGTTATTATTTAAAACTTTATTGAGGCTAATTATATTTAAATTTATTAATGTTATTTAATTACTTCTTGATAAAATATTTATAAATATATATATATATATATATATTAATTATGTGGATTGTACGTATATATTTGTAAATAGATAAATATATGTTAGTTATAAAGTTTTATTACATCAGAATGTTTTATTTCATACTTTACCATTTTGTTCAAATTTATATGATTAAAAGTTACATTCTTTTGATAAGCTTTCAGTTCGTCCTTTCCCAAAGACAATAGGAAATCTTTTATTAATTAGTTAAAATGATATATTAAAACTTTAAGGATGGTGCTATATTAATAGATTTAAAAGTTTTATTGGAAGAATGGATCAGAAATCAATTAGAGAAAATTTTGGTTTGTAATACTGTAAAAGCTTTAACCTTAAGGCATCAAAATCAGAATGGGTGGGAAACTGTAGGAAAGGGTATAAATACCTCAAAAAAGGTTCCAAAAAGAGTCATTACTATTAAATTAGGAGGAGTGCCACCAGAAAATGTTTTTTTTTTAATTTTTAATTTGAATAGTATTTTCATCGTGGTACGAAGCTAACTTTGGGGTTCTGATTGCTTGACCCCGAAGTTCTCCACAAATCTTCAAAATGTTGTGGCTGAAGAGACCTTTTCAATACCAATAATGAGCTGCTGAAAATAAAGAAAGGAAACTAATTCATAAAATGAAATTCATATGAATCAAGTGCGCATCTACATTTTCTCTAAAACCCAACCAATATCTGCATTATGAATCACTGAGCAAGCCATAGAAGGACTGGTAACCCTTTTTACTTTATAAACCACAAACTTCTGTTCCATTCATGAACTCTCTCAAATCATAATTTAAGTTAACTACTGTCTAAAATTTCTCTATTCACTTTTCTTCAATGCATTAAAATTTGTTATAGTAATTTCTCTATTCTAGTATCTCTAGTCTTAAAATTAATATCTTGTTAACTTTGTTCTATTATGGCAGTTTTTTTTACTAATTTTAAATATATTTATTTGCATGATTATTAATATCATTTATTTGTGATAATATGCCTATAATACTTTCAACATGATAATAATCTCTTTCGCTTAAACTCCACCCTAAGAAAATAGTATTGCATTAAATTTTATAGCTCAATTATTGCCTATTAAAACTAAAATTAATCCAGTTCTATTAATTATCGAGTTGAAAGATTTATTTAATGTTTGATATAATTTTACAATGGCTGATAAGTATTATTAGCTTGGTTTATAACCTACGCATTCCTGCAAAATTAATTAA
>JAQFVV010015173.1:0-19304 GCA_028023455.1 Epiperipatus broadwayi | reverse complement strand
TTTAAAAAAATCTCTTTGAGTTGATGTTTATATATGAAGTATTATTATTGTTTATGGTTATTAGGTATAGTTATTGTTTGAAGTTATTATTTTATTTATATGTTGATGGTACATCGTTATGAATATTTAATTATTATAAATAAATAGAGACATATAAATTGTTGATTATATAAAAAAATCATTTTATTTGCAGTGATTGTTAAAAAAATGCAATATTATTATTTATGTATATATACATATATTTTAAAAGCTGTCAAATAAATTTTCGATTTAGTATTTTTTTTTATATGGTTAATGTTTTTTTTTGAATGTTAATTGTTTAAAAGAAAACATATGTAACAATGGTTTTTAAAACAGCATTTGCTAGCACATGGAGAACAACAACAGCAACAAAAAAAAAGCCATTATTATTCGGATAGTGATTAAACAAACAAAAGGATAAAATTTGTTGTACTTTGTTTCTTTGAATTGCCATTCTTAAGAATAGTGGAATAAGATAAATTTCTGTAATCAATACATAAACATGACTGGCTAATATATATATCGCAGCCAAGGGGCTGCACCATTTTCTTTCATTTATTCCAAGGCAGTTTAAAAAGAAAAACTAAGCAAATTTCAACACATGAATTTCATCGCATCTGAAGCCGAAATTTGATATAGCTATCTTGAATCTATAATGGTCAATCTAATAATAATCTGGAGGTAACTAAAATTAATATATTGGATTCAACATTTCAACTTATTTTTTTTTTTTTCAAGGAAAGAAATTTTAGAAGGATAAAAATATACATACATCCAAGAATTAACAATTTTCTCTAACGTGATAGCTTCTTCACTTTAACCAGAATGCATTCTAATATTAAATGGATAAAAAAATAAAACAATGGAATAAGTTGACTTTTGAAGAAAAACTAAACAAGTGAACTTTGAAACGTAGTAAATAATTTTATATGTATAAATGATATATAAATATATTTTTGAGATCGATATTTTTGTTTACTTTTATTTTTCATTATAAAAATATAACGTTTTTATAAATATTCAATTCAAGCATCTTGTTTTCTAACAACAATAAACGTTTAACAGGTGTCAAAATTAACACTTAAATAATTTAAAATCTTAAAATATGGCTTATAAGTTTGGGTTGCATATGATTTGTTATGTATATTTTAATAAGTAAATTTATATTTGCAAATTTTTATTATAAAAATTGTTTTATTATTAATTTATGTATTTCCATTTTTTTTAACTTTATATAATAATTCTTATGCAGACCAAAACAATAATTTATATATATTTGCTGTATATAATATTTTTTATTTTTTTTTTTATTTTTGAATGTTTGAAAAATATAAATATGGATTTGTGTTTATATTAATGCATACTTGTTAAGCACAAATATGTCTTTATCTATTTTATATATATACTTATTGCAAGTATATATGTATATTTATTATTTGGGTTTGTATTTAAAACATTGATATTACCTAAAATTAAACCATAATATAAAATAAAGGATGTACTATTTGTTTTATAAGTAATGCCTTTGTAATTTATTTGAAAGAGTATTAATATTTTATTCTTATTTTTCTTTTAATGCCAGAGTCATTATGAAATTAATTGAATTCACAATTTAATGGAGGATAACTTCATATTTCACTTATTGTTTAATCTTTAGGCCACTTACACATATTATTATTCATTGATATGTTTAGATATACATAAATTTACATAATAGATGTGTATATTGGATTTAATAGAATTCCCTTTGTTTCTGATATATATTTGATTAGTTAGTCATATCAATCTTGAAAATAAATTATAAGGATAGATCTCATTGCTCTATATGATTTTAAATTTATTTCATGTATAGCTAGTTGGAAGGGCATATAAACAATTTATTTAAATATAACTGGGATAATTTTGTCTTTCTTTATTTAAATTATACAATTTATTGTATTAGGCTTTCTCAACAATTGGATTTATTTAGATTATATATATTCCATTTCGTTTATCATCCAATGTTTGAAGCATTATTTTCTTCTCATATATTGACGTTCCATTACATTTGAGGTATAATATGTTTATATGATATATTGTCCATTACATTTGGAACCACAAACTGTTGGTCCCAGTTAACTGATGATTGGTATAATGGAGTAAAAGTATGTTCCATTACATTTGACATGACAACGTGGTCAGCATGATATGTTTATATACATATCATATAGTTTCCATTACATTTGGATGCCACAATGTGGTCAGCATAATATGTTCGTTTAATTATTCATTACATTTGGTGTCTCAAAGTTAGGGGCTTGGTTAACTAATGATTATTGTTGCAACAGTTCATATGTTTATTTTTATTTGAGATCATATAAAGATGCATTCCATTATATTTGGCTTTCCCAATGTTTGGGGCCTTCTTTCTTTAATTTAAATGGAATGCAGCAAGTACGTTCCATTACAATATATATATATATATATATATATATATATATATATATATATATATATTTAAATTGATATATATATATATATATATATATATATATATATATATGTAAACTAGAAGTGCCAAATCAATTTAAAGTAAAGCCATACTATTAAAGAAAGTTTGTATTGAATATAAGTTTGGTATTCATTTTTAGGAGGAAACATGTCAAACCCTGTTCATCAGAAAGAATGTTTTTATATTTTAAGTTTAAATGATTTGTTACAAGCATATATTGGTATGAATATATTATTTTTTTCTTATTAGGTCTAAATAGGCTTTAAAAGTCAATTTCTTAAAAAAATTTAAATTAGAAGACATTTAAGTATTGTAAGTGTTATGATAATGTTGATAGGATTTTTAAAACTTTGTTAAGATGAAGTTAAAAGTTATAAAATATTTAAAAGCTATGATAAAATGTTAAAATTATAAAGTAAAAATTAAATATTATAATTTTGTATGGTTGGGAAAACTGGCCGTAGTGATAATAATGAAAATAATGTATTAAAACTCTTATTAAACAAGATGTTGAAAACTAATTTTTAAATAATGATTAAAAATTAAATAAGTTATTAAAAGTAATTTATGAAAGTAGATTTAAATTTATATTATAATTGCTTATTAAAAGTTTTAGTATTTTGTGGTATATACAAGTGTATTCAATTTTATTTATTGTTTAAATAATATCAAAATTTATTCCAAATTTTATCATTATTTTATTATTTTTTATAATATAATATTTTGTAGTTAAATATTTAATCAATTCTATTTTTAGACAGTGAATATATAAAAAAGTAACATTTCTGTCTGGGATTATGGTCATGTGACTAGCAATACACATATTTTGTGCTTGCAAGGTTTTAAAAAAAGTTTTCAAATTACTTTTAGAATTGTTTTAAAAATTGAAAGCATTTGAATATTATAAAAATATAGAAAATGCTTTAATTAATTATCTTTAAAATAGTTGTAGTTAATAAAGATAAAGAAAAAAATAGATACATTAGAATTAAGTATTAGATAAGTTGATAAAGAATTATTTAAAATATGTTATTTTAAAGTGTTTAATTTGTTTAGGTATAATTATGAAATTGATTTAGAATTAAATATTATCATAATATTAGTGACTCATAGTTTTGTTGTCAAATTTTAAAATATGAAATTAACAATTATGTAAATTAATTTATAAGCTGAGTGTCAAGTAACCAATCAGATAGTAAGTTAGAGCTGGTATATAAATAATCTCACTTCTTAAACACTTCTATTTCTACTTCTATTTTTTTTACTTAATTGTTTTAAAATGATATCCAGTATATTATTATAAGTCAGTAATATATTTTTTAAATAGTTAATTAGTTTCAATTTCTTAAAATTTTATTATTTTTGAAAAAAAGTGTAAAGGATTATAAAATTTATTAAGTTAAAATAAGAATGTTTCTCTAAAACCAATTTGTTTTCTACTAGTTTTTTCAATTTAAAACTTAAGTCAAGTTCATAGTAACTTATGGAGCATATACCTGAATTAATGTGTGTGGGGAGGTTAGCAATGCAGAAACAGATGACAGAGAAAAGTATAATTTTTCTCATGCTATTTAAAAACTGTTATAATTATTTGCATAAAGCACTTTGGATTTTAAAAAGAATATTATTTAGAAATATCATTCAAAGAATTAACATGTTTGTGTATAAAATTTTAAGAACTTTTAAAGATATTATTCGGATAATAAAATTATCTGGAAAAGACTGAAACTGAATGTTTTCTTTAAAATTATGAAAATATTCAAGATGAAATTATAGTATATATATATATATTGTTCTTTTAAATATACTATTGATTGTATATTTTTAAAGAAAATTGCAGCAGCTTTAAAAATATTTATTTAAAAGTTATTTAAACTTTTTGGCAAAATGATGAAAATTAAAAAAACAAACATTATTACAGATATAAATTACTTATCAAGTTATTGTCAAAATATGTGAATATTTTAATATAATAAAAAATTTGTTCTCTTAATTATACATTAAAAAAGGAAAATAAATGGATAATAGAAATAAATATTATCATGATTAAATAAATAACCTATGGAATATTTAAATATGAAATTATTTATTACTACATATCTGAATTATGAGATATTTTTAAGAAAAAAATGGAAAGATGCCCATTTTCTGCTAGAATGCAAACTGATTGTGAATGGCCATTGATGATGCATCTGTAAGCCGATGGAATGCACGTGAATGAAAACACTTGGACTTACCTATAAGCAGTATTTTTGAAAAGTGATATCGCATTAATAACTGTTATCCAGTGCAAGCAGCAAATAAAAGACTGTATTAGAAGTTTTCAAAAACAGAATGAACAGTAGTGTTTTAAGATTTATTGTGATTTGAAGAGTCAACTAGTGGAGTTATTTTTCTTTATTTTTTTTTAATTTTTATTTTCTTATTGTTATTTGTGCTACAAAAGGAGAGAGAGAGCTGTGCTAGAAAAACTTTCAGACAATATTTGTCATGTAGCAACCATGGAGGTTCCCATTTGAAGCATTGAATTGTAATGAAGGACTTTTAGTTGAACTTTATTGGAGAATAGATGTCAATTGGAATTATGTAAATTTAGTTTTAATTATTATGTTAAATATACTAACTTTAGTATTAAAATTTATTCTATAGAATAGGAAAAGTTACATTTTTAAAATATTTATTATTATTATTATTCTAACAACATTAATATTTTTTTATATATTTTTTTAATATTTAAAAGTTTTGCAAACATTTTAAAGTATAATAGTTGTTGTATTGGATGACTAGTATTTTTGATTAATGTGTTTTATGCTGAATTGGACCAGAAAATATTTAAAATAGTGATTCTGCAAATCGTAAAGTTACCAGGTAATTTAAAATTGTTTAATCATTATTTGATGTACATTATATTTATTATTTTTAGAGTTGCTTGGAATATTTTAGAAATATTGCTGTTATCATATGTATGTTTGAACATGAGTATGTGCACATTAATTACACATATAAATTTTATTATTATTCTGAGATATAAGCTATGATTTTAAAAAGAGATATGCATACATTTTTTTTCTTTTTTATATTACAAAGTTTAATATAATATATTGATGCTCATTATTTTTCATGATTCTTTGCTGAATGAACTATACACTATTTTTTAAAAAATATTTGAATATTAATTTTAATATTTTAAAAATCAAGATCACTGTATTTTCTTATAGTAGTTCTGGATTGATAATATCATAGGTTAACTTTGTTTGCTATTAAGAGTAATGCTAGTTATTTTGTGATGTGGACTGTTAGATCTGTTTTGGAGTTTTAATCGATAGTGACAAGGAAGTAGATAATAAAACCCTTGGATGCTTTTTATGAAGGGTATGTTAAGAAGATAGGAAAATAGTCTACATTCAATCTTAGTAGTTTTATGCAAGTATAGTTAATGTAGACCTGTGTCTTGTATGTATTTTCTGTGGGCAGTGTTTGATATTTTTGTATTTTTAAAATGATCTGTAAGAGCTGAATAGTTATCCTGGACATTATTTTTGAAGGTATTGGACAAAAGTTATACCTATTCTTTCACACCTTTCCATGTGGATTATTAATATATTTTATACTATTCAGTCTTTATTCTAGTCATTCTTTCACATCCTATGCATTTTATCACTATCTTAATTTCAATAGTTATTACATCATACAGCATAATATTTTATGAATGATAAATAATAAATAATTTGGATTGATGTATTATTTTTCAAATGGAAGTAAGATAGGTTTTTCTTGTTTGGATTAAGATAAAAAACAAATGAAATTGAATGGTAATACTGATAGTAAAATAAAAAAGAATCATAGTTATCTTTTCATATTTTTATTAAACTATTTTTGATGATAAAAAAATTATAACTATTCATGATATTTTAAAAATAGTTTTGATATTTTTTGATTTTTCACAAATCAATGCATATTTTAAGAAAATGAATCATCAAAATAAACACCACAAAGTGTGATTGATGAACACTTGTATTTTATGAACATTATTTTTTATTTTTTTAAAAAGACATGAAACACATATAAGGATTTTGAGAGTGATGCCAAGCAAAAGTATTTAGTATAACGTCAGCACTATTTTTGTTAAATTCAATTTTCATTTATTGAATGAACCTTAAAACATATTTTCAAAATGAACATTATTTTAAGTATTTATATGTTTGTTTACAATTACTAAAGCTATATTGTCTATTTATTTAATTAACAAATGATTTTATTAGACTATAAAATGTAGGTCTAAATTAACATTTTATTTTTTATTATGTATAATAGATAATGCACAAGCCAGAGTGAAGGCTTATTTTCTTTCTAATTTTATATAGTTGAAATGTGTAACCCAATCTTACTTTAGCTAAATTTATATTTTGTTGGATTTTATTTAGTAAAACTTGTAAATATTGTAAATAGTTTTGTTTAAGGAAAAGTGTAATAAATTTGTTAAACTTGTTTTTATAAATCTCTGCTTTATGTTGATTGATTTATTCACACAAATACACGAGTAACAGAATCCAAAATAAATATGATACATTTGCACAATATAAATAAATTATTCATTTTTAAGAAATAATAATTATCCAGAATATGATATTTAAATAATTTTTCTTTTGCATTATTATAGTCATAATTAATCACACAATTTACTGCATAGAATTTAATATTGCTTGTTGCCACATATTTTCAGATTATACCATATTAAGATGTCACATGAGAGATAAAAGAATTCGATTATTAATATTATTGTTGTTGTTGTTGTTGTTATTATTATTATTATTATTATTATTATTATTATTATTATTATTATTATTATTATTATTATTATTCTTAGTTGTCATAGTATTAAATAGTAGATATGATTAATAATTACTTAAATAGGAATAGGAATATTATTATTTATTATTGTTATTATTATTATTATTATTATTATTATTATTATTATTATTATTATTTAGGTATAGTTAGGAATGATACAAAATCCCTTATCATACTTGGCTACAGGAGATATTTTAAAATTGATTAGATTTATTTTTCAAGAACCTGAGATAGTTATAATTATATTTTAGTAAAAGAGATTAGTTAGTAATATTATACTAAATTACTTATTATTTTAAAATCTTAAGAATATTATGAATTTATTATTATTACTTGAGATAAAAGAAGGATAGTGTTCTTATGACACTGAGATTGTATCCTATGGGATATAGGCTCAATGTAATTCTTTACTGTTTTACCTTCACTAAATTGTCTCATGATTTTATTAGTATTTTATTAATTTAATTTTCATGAATCGAACCATATATTATTTATTAATTATTTAGAGCTAGTCGAATGGTAGAAATTATTATAGGATATCTTTATTATTTATTATATTATGATTATATTGAACTCGAAATAAAAGTGTGGGCATAGAGATGGAATTCATTAATTTCTGGGTGTCTCTCATGCTTTTATTTTAAGTTCGATCTAAAAACCTCAATCGCATGTGATTAAAAAAGAGTTAGTGCACAACAAATAAAATGAATTTACTATAAAATATTTATATCTTTATTTTTATTTCTTAATGCTTATACTCAATATATTTACTTTCTACTTCTGATTTCTGCTCTATCCACAACTTTTTTATTATCATGAAGTGACACTTCAATATTTTCTAAATTGACTAATAGTCTGAGATATATTTGTAAAAAATAAAATCTTTTAGATTAGCAATGTAAACTTTTTTTTTTAACTATGAGCTATTGAAAGAAATAAAAAATTATTACAAAAATGTAATCAAATGTTTAATGACAATAAAATCAACAAATGAACTAATACAAAAAATAGTTTTAGCTTAAAAATTAAAAAATCAGATTTTATTTCTTAGTATTTTCAGTAATAAAAAATATATAATCAGTTTTCTTAAATTAAATATATTTCAGTTAAACTGAGTCAGATGTTTTCTAAGCTCTGTGAATATTAGATGGATTTAAGATAGAAGAAACACATAACTTGATTAATAGAGTTTTGGACATGTCTATGGAAAACAATTTTTAATTTAGCCTAAGAATAATAAGTTGATATTACATCATTTCCAAAAGAGTGATTAATATTAATCAGATATTATATTACTCTTTTTGGTATTACTTTCGTAGTTATATTCTACGTTGCAGAATGTAAGAGTGAAAACGATTTCCAGTGATGAAACAGTCACTGGGTCTGACGACTATGCAAAACAATAACATTATTAGATGTAATACTTTTTACACATTACATAAAAATATATAACGTTTTAATCTCAAAACTATTAGTACTATTAAAAGTTGTTTTTCTTTTCTTTTTTTTTTAAAAATTAAAGTAAAAGTTTTTTTATGTATGTAAAATATGTGACATTGTGTCCATATGAATTTCCTTTCTAAAACATTTCATTATTTTTGTCTTTCCTCTATTAATTTTCATATTAGATCTTTCTTTCATTAGATAATCAAATTCATTAAATATGAGCAATAAATCATATTCATACTCTACTATTAAAACATCATTCATGAAGCATATATTACAAGATGACAATGCATATATAAATTCTATTAACAAACTTGTAAACATGCAACATCATTTAAATATATTGTGCTGATAATATTTAATAATATTTCTGAAGTAATAACCATCATATGCACATATAAAAAATCCTTTATAAAACAGTCTTTTTAGAAATTATTTTAATAAATTTGAAAACCATATTCCCTTATATCAATCTACAAACTAGATGAAATTGCAATCTTTTTATTCATCCCCCAAGAACTTATATAGATAGCAGATTAATCATTGATATTTTATAGGGGTAAAACAATGTATTAGCAGATATCTTAATAAAGCCTCAATCTATGCAGATCACAGCTTAAGATATCAATACAGATATAAATTCTATTAATTTTAACAACTTTATAAACATACAATATCTTTTAATATATTGTGCTGATAACATTTAATAATATTTTTGAAGTAATAATCTTTATGTAAACATACTGTATAAATCCTTAAAAAGCTAGATTTTATAGAAGATATTTTAAAACATTTGCAATCAATTCCCTCTTATTTTAGTCTACAAACCAATTAAAATAACTTTTTTTTATCTGAACTTTATGATTTTATATGAGTAGTAGACTAATTATTGATATTTCTTAGGGATGAAACATTATATTAGTGGCATCCTGAGCACAATTGCAATCTAACTAATTCATAGTTTATAGATTACAATGAAAGGTAATAAAATGCATTGTGGATTAAAAAGTAAAAACTAGAACATGCCCCAGCTTTTAAATACTTGGAAAATCAGATACTAGAAATAGAAGTGAGGTGAGTGCAAGAATTCCACAATCAAAAAAGCTTTTGACAAAAGCACATATTATTAACAGCATCAAAAGCTACATTTGGAATGCAGAATTATATGGATCAGAAACATGGACACTGCTTGTAATAAAAAAAAATATTAAGAGTTTTTGACATATGCTACTGATTGCACATGAAGTTACCATGAACAACCAGGATGAAAATTGAGGAATTTTTGAGTATAATCGGAGAAGACATAAATACTTCTGAGGTCATTGTTTAAGAAGAAATAGTATAGTTAGATATTTGAGGTGGCATTCAGAATGATAATTGTTGCTGAAGAGAATAATGGATGAAAGGCTAGTGAAGTAAGACCTAAGATAAAATATATGGATGGAGTAAAATATTCATATAGATTTGTAAAAGATCTTGTAATGAAGAGAAGATTAAAGAAATATGTTACGCACCAACTTATGGATTGAGGATAGAAGTAATATTTTTTATTTATTATTAGTTCTTAAAATAGTTAATCACATACTTATGAGAGAGAGTTCACATTCTAAGTAAATCTATAGTATTTTATTTGATTGGAGTTATGAAAACCTATTTACTCACCATGTTTATTTAGATGAATATTGGAGTGCTAATCATTGAAGAAAAGTAATGTTGTATTATAATCAATCTTCATCATTGAAGAGAAGAAATCATATACCTCCAGATACTGAGTCTGTAGCCAGGTTTGCTTTAAGATAATTCTTAATACAACCATTTTAGGTCAGACAATATTTTATTTATTTTCTACTAAAATAAAGTTTATTTTATATATATAAACTTTTTTTTTATTCTTCTATACTTTACACAAGTATTTTATTTTTCACACATCATTTATATAAATAAACCATTTAGATATTTTATATAACATTTTTCTCTTACGAACTTATCTTTAAAATTCTTACACATTAATATAATCTATTTTAACTGTAAGTTTTTGTGTTTTATGATCTAGCATTACTTATAAAGCTGACTGGAGAAATATTTGTTAAAAAAAATAAAATGTAAAAGAAAAAAAAAAAGAAATACAACGCTTTTTTATGTTTGATCGCCTGATCTAATGCTCGATTAATCCAGACAAGAGTTTCACCAACTTGTTAATAATGTTGGAAAAAATAAATAAATAAACTTAATGATTAATATTTTTTTATTAATATTTTTTATATAAATGATAGAAATGCGCACAATATTTTTTTAGTGATCATTACCATCTAGATGTTATTAATATATTATATGGAAAAGAACTGAAAATAAGCTTTAGTATTTTTATTTTATTAAAAACTAAAAAAAATATATGATAGTTTATTTTTATTACTTTTCAACAATTAAGAAATGTTACCAGAAATAATTTTATTTTTATATATAATCTGAATTAAAAAAGTCTGTTTTATTCTGCGTACGTTGAATGAAGCATATTTCTTTTAACCGTAATTATAACTCTATATGTTATTAAATATAATGCATGCTTTAATTATTTAAAATATATAGCAAGGTTTTTGAATGGCATTTAAGAGATAGGTGTTTGAAAAATATTGGAAGTATTGAATAATATTTACATTCCAAATTTAAGTATTGTGTCATTATTAATTTAAATTCATCGTAACCCCGAAATATGAAACATTTTTGAGATTCTGATGTCAAGTTTTAAAAACATCTGAGAAAACAAACAATAGCATGAAATACATATTGTATCAAACTTTCCAGATGCATTCATTTGTGTGACATAAATTAATTTAAAAATTAAGATTTAATCGACATATGATAGTGTGGGTAACTATTGATAGTGTGATTAACTATCAATTTATCCATATATATTAACGTGTAAATTGGAAGGATTTTAACTCAGGATTTTTTTAGTATATTGGTTCTCCACTCCATCTCAAGTAATCAATACACATGACCACACACATATAAAAAGTTACATGATTCCCAATATAGTATTTTGTGCAGAACCAGGTCTCATCACTTAGTCCAGATAATAATCTTCCAAACACATATACAATCAGTATTCAGTTTGCATTGATTGTATATATGTGTGGGAGATTATAATCTGGCCCAACTGATGAGAGCTGGTTCTGCATAAAATGCATATATTGGGGATGATGTATCTTTTTTGCATGTGTGGTCATGTGTATTGGTTGTTTGAGATGGAATGGAGAATAAGTAGACTGAAAAATCCTGAATTCAAATTCCTCTACTTACACATACAAGAACATTCAGAATATGCAAGCTACATACTACCTTAAAATTATATATTAAAATTTATCATGCTAATTGTGGTTTGAATACAGATCTCCTATAGAATCAGCATATGCAAGCATATATGATAGTGTTATAAAAAATAAGCATTACCATAAGTAAAGAATAATACTTCTAAAAAGAGTTAACAAAGAAGATGATCTTCACTGGATATGAAAGAAATCCTTCATTTAAATTAATGCAATTATAATTTTAAATGATTGTTACTGACATTAAACAAAAGTATTATACAGATTACATAATATATTTTTAAATTTAAAAATTTTGTACACATTATAAATTATTTACTTCACACAAAAAGGAGTGGATGATTGTTTGTAGTAAAAATGTATTTGCATATAAATGTATCCCAGACAAATATTGTGATTATTTATAATTACATAAACAAATTTAATTAAGGTTTCATTTAAAATAATTGAATTTTAAATAACAGAAAGTTTTAATATTTATCATTATCATCATCAACCATTATCAATTTACTGCATGATGAAGGGAAAGTATTTATTAAAGAATATTATTCATACATATTAGTAAGATTTTAAATTATAAGGATTGGAAGGCTCAACCATTACAATTGAATATGATATCGATATATATGTTTAAAAAAAACATTAAAAAAAAAGGATTGAAAGAAAGAAGAAATTTTAAAGATGATGGATATTGTTGTCAGTTGGATGTATATACCTTATTTTATAGAGTTAATTATTCAATGCACTTCTCAATATCTTTTAAGATAGCAGTAGAAAACATTTCAATTTTTTTTTGTTATTTTTATTCAATTTAATTTTATTTTTACTTTTATTATATTTCTTCTTAAATTGTATACATGTTTGTTATTTTGCATTTTTTCCTGTAGTACATCGTGACAGATCAAAATTCCATATCAGGTGTTATTGTTGTTAAACTTTTTTGTAATATGCATACATATACATAATATATGTATGGCATATGCATATAGTGTTAAAAATACCATAAATGAATTTTGTTAATATTTGTGCTTGTGAAGGTTATTTTAAATGTTAAACATTTTGAGATGATTATAATTATTGAAATATATATATATATATATATATATATATATATATATATATATATATATAATATATATATATATAATAATTTGCAGCCATTCAATAATCATGAGATATATTTGAAGGGAAAGTCTACTATAATGTTTTATATTTGAGTATTATTATGCATAAACATAGGAATCTCTTTAGTATTTTAAGAGCTTATTATAAGAATTAAGTTACCAGACCCACTATAACTTTGTGATAAAACCTCTTACTGGATTTTTAGAAATTAAATGTGATTTAAGTGAATGCATCAATACATTTGCTATATTTTAGGGCCATTTGTAAAATAAAATGAATTACTTTAAGAGGTCTGTATTTGGGCACATATATATATACACCTGGGTCTCATTTTACATGATAGATAGGTTCCTCAGAAAACACGTGCAAATGAAATCATGCAAAAATAGATGTAACTTACATTGAAAAAGGGGGGATGTGGTCTGTGATTTTTCAAAATTCGCATAAAAGCAAAGCACCATCGTAAAATTACTTTAAAATTTGTGCAAAAAAAAAAAATAAGAAAATAAAATATGACTAATAAAAAATTTCAAATTTGAAAAAAATTGATACAAGACAAACTTTTTTTAACTATAATATTTAATTTTATTCAAAATAATATATTTTTATGCATAATTTACAGTACAGTAATTTACATTTTTTATACACATTTTAATTATTATAGCTATTTGCTGAAAAACATGTTCATTTGCAAACAACTAGTGCCAACTTCACACTCATGTTGTGTCAATGGTTTTCTGGTGACAATGTAATTAGTAATTAATCTTTGAGACAATGATTTTATTAATTGTTTATGAAACTAACAATTAAAAATTAAATTCTTATTTTTGTCTTTAATTTTCAATTCCATTTAAAAATCAAATTTCATATCACATTAATTTCAAGTCACCGTAAGTAATTTTTAAATTGTTAATTACAATTAAAAATCAGATTTTAATTTTTAATTGTCAAATTTAATTGTGGCCACTGCTATTACTGACCTTTTAAAAATAAACTTGTGGACACTAAATGATTAATAATTGATTACGTTCTTTTTTAAAAAGCAAAAACAATGTGATTTAAAATGCAAAATTAATACGCACAATGTTTGAACAAATTTACATTATAATCTTGTAAAATTTAATGTGTGTATACATAAAATGTGGAAATCATGATTTTAATTTCATTATTGCATAAAATCTTACTATTATAAAGCACTGAAAATATTGAAATTACTAAGATGAAAGTCGAATTCCAATAATGTGCTATTACTTTCAATACAATGTAAGTGTGTAAAATTTATTATTTAAAGTAATAGCGCATTATCAGAGTTCGACTTCCGGTGAAACATGAATAGCGTAACTTCAAAATCATTTTAAATAAGTCCATGTAAAAAAAGACCCAGGTATGTATATATATTGTGACCTTCTGAATGGGCACAAGTAATTAAGCTGTGTTATATCAGTAATGAATAACTGCATTGTACTAAAAAAAATGAAATCGCCTTAAAATTTTAAAATTTTTCTATTAATGGCTCAAAAACTCATATGTGGGCCAACTGTGCATTTTGGTTAGCAATTTTTCAAGCATTTATTGTTGTTATTATATTTTGATAGTGTTTAATACAAGGAAGGGGGTGGATTATTACAGAAAGTGTTATGATAGTAGTTGGATTGATGCAAGGTTTGTTTTATTTATTTATAAGATAGTATTGGTGTGTTGAATGGTTTTCTGATTTATTATTCATTGATACCCATTTATTTACTAATATTATAGTCAGTTATAACCCATAGACATATTAGGTATGTTTTAGTTAGAATAATTTAATATTCACATAGCAGCATATATGTATGAATGTGTCATTATCTCATTTCCATTTCATATCCTAATTACAACAAACAATATATTCAAACTTACAATAAAACATTTAAATTACAGTAATTATCTTTAATAATTTTGCAAAAATATATCTTCTTTAATGATTAATGCATATATGAATTAGTAAATTATTTGGCCAACTTAAATAATATTATAAACCATTTTATTTGATAGCTAATTGATATTCATTTGTTTTAAGTTTGTAAAAAGCTATTTTTTTTAATTATTTGATGAAGGTCAAAGTATTTTTTTTTAGAAAAGATTTTTTTTTTTAATATTAATTAAGTGTTAAAAAGGGAAAAAAAAACATGGGAGTCAAGCTTCTGCTGATCAGGTGATTTTTTTTGATTGGTGGGGAGATATTTTTTTAACTGATAGCTAATAATAGTTAATAATGATAAAAAAAGGACATTATCTTTTGTAATTTCAACAAGTGTAATTTTCATTTTCTGCTGCTATCGATTATATATCTCTCTTCCAAAACAGTTTAAAGTGAAGCTTTAAAACAGCCTTTTCATGAAGCTTATTATTAAAACTCCAGATGTTTAAGCTTTATTGGGGGATGTCTGAATAAAGAATATAAAGGTATCAGTCTTGCTTCTTTTGTCTAATTAAAACATTTAAATTAACACTTTCATTTTTGTTTAAGGATGTGCTTTTCTGATAGTAAACTTACATTAGTTCATTTACTTTTATTTATCTCCATTAAAAAGAATATGAAAATGCAAGAACTTTATAATTTTTTAAGTCCCATGTGTGATGTTTATAATGTTTTGTCATCATGGATGTATATTCAGAACTATTTAACAAAATTTACTTTGATAAGCTCTCTGTTTAACTTATATTTTACTTATACAAAAGTGAAGTTAAAATTTAAAAGGATACATGTACTTGATTATGTGTTTGATATTTAATAATTATTGCGGAATATTAACCTTATATCTTGTTTTATGTTTATAAAATAATATGTGTTTTATTAAAGAAATAGAAATATGACTTAACCAGGATAGTTAATTACTACTACTTACCAAATATAGATGTCTAAATCGAATAGAAGGACTTTAATATTACATATTTTTGTTCTCTTCGATATACGGATATATGTGTTAATGTTTAAGGAAATACAAATTGCCTGTGGACAATTACCAGCAATTTATTAAAGTTAATAATGCAAATACCAATCTATAAATTATGAAGGTGAATATTTTCTGCAGAAAAATATGTTAAGTTATTATTGAATTAAATACCCTAGATGTGCTTAAAAATAAATAACAGAATATACCAATTAATAGCTGAAACTGTCTTTCCACGTATTTATTATTATAAATATTTATCATTATGTATGATATATAAGTAAACTCTATTGGCTTATGGATGAAGGACATTGGATGTTTACTAAATTAATTGTGAATTATAACTGTTTTGTCCTACAAGAACTTGTTTTATGTTTCATATTCATATTTAAACACGCACTCATTTTGGAATTCATCTCCGGATCATTTATTAAGCTTGAAAAGGAACTTTGCAAGTGAATATATATATATTTTTTCTCAAGTTAAAAGAAGAATGACTCTATTTTTTTATTATTTATTGTTAATAGTATATATATCATAGATAGTTAGACAGATTTAGTGTTGTATGTATTTAATATTATATGTTTATTTAATTTGCAAGCATTGAGAACGTCTCAGGATGGCATACCCACGAAAACGATGGATGTGCTGGTAAAAATCTTATTGCTTAAATATGATTTGTTTTCTTTTATTTGAAAGTGAAACATATATATTTTGGGTATATTATTAAAGAGGATTTAATCTTATATATCTCTCTTTTACCTTGAAGGGAGAGTTAATTTCAAGAGTAGCTAGAAAATAAAAAAAAAGAAAGAATATTGTGTTAGAGGTAATAAAACTTAAGTTATTAGACTATTACTGTTTAAAGTATAAAACCCATTCATAATAATTTAATATTATTTAAATTTGAAGCAATTGAATGTCTCATTTAAGATAAAAATTTATATTTTAATATGTTATTTATCGGTCGTAACTTTCGCATATTATATAACTTAGAATTATTTTTCATACTCATATTTATGCATGTGTGTGTTTATTTTGTGCAATTATTATATTTACTTAATAAACATTTAGTTTTAGCTATTTCTCAATATAAATTTCGGAGGTTGTCATATTCTCAAGAATTGAAGGAATGAGTGATTTATCTGTGCGTATTTATCTGCCAGCGTATAATGCTAGATATGTAGAAGAGCTGTGAAAAGGAAGTTATTCTTGATACGTTCTATGTTTGTAGGGATGAAAGATTTTTCCCCTTAGTATATTTTTAAGTATTTTGCCATGAGTGGAGCCTATTTTAGATTGCATACGTACGTATTATGAAATGATATTTATGAAGTCAAGTGACATTTTCCCATTGTTTGTTTGGTGATGAGAAAAAATTCCACCAATAGTGTATTTCAGATTCAAATAAGTTATTGTTGATATATTAGTTAAAGAGTTTGTTCGCTCCTCATGTGCAGAACTCCTCTTGAACGTATAGTTTGTATTATCATAAAATATAGCTCTGTGTAATTCAGTCAGTGGTCAGATAAATAGTTAATTTAAATTCTTTATTGAATATTAGAATAGATATAGTGTTCTATTTGCTGGTAAGTATATGACATTGTCCGAAATTAAATAATTATTTAATAATTCCTGAATAAATTGATAAGGTGTAGAAATATTGTTTTCTGTTATTATTGCATGGGATGTAACACACACGCATAATGTAAATAATATTGCGGATATAGAGGTATAATATTGCTAAGTTTATATATCTGAAAATAAACATTATATAATATATCATGTTGAATTTGCCATAAGTTAAAAAATCATCAAATCATCCATATGATTAGTGTTTGTTTATATTTTATTTTGTACGCCTGGAATTGTAGGTAAAGTGATTATTTAATTAAGATTATTTAAAGTTGCTCTCTTGATAGACAAATGTATTAATTTGTTTTATTCCAACGATTGATAGTATATCCTCTCCAAAAGTGTATATTGTGCCCAATAATATAATGTATGGTTTATTCAGTGTTGTATTTTGATAACAATTGTTTAGATAGCCTGGATATTCAAAGTCAGAATATTAAGGTATAATTTATTAGCTAATTTACGTTTATAAATATGTCAATAATAAAGTGTGTAAAGTATAATGGGAATAATCTTAAATTTAAATTAAATAAATTTGTTTGTAAATTTTAAAAATGAAGACAAAAAATCTTATTCTGATATTGTTTACTTTTAACCAAACCTTAAGTGTAAATAAAAGCTTTGTTTATTATTTAAAACTGTGTTTCGAGTTGTTCTTATATGCATTCGAATTCTGGTTTCCACATCTCCATATTTCATACATTTATTACAAGATTAAATATATTATTTTATGGCTTTGATATTAAATATGCTAAGATCTGATGATATTGTTTCCTAGATCCAAACATTACATGAAATATTTTACCACGTGATAAACTTATAAAGGTGTTGCCTAGTTAAAGTATTATTTGGATGATGATGTGAGATTAAAAGATACCCTATCTCCTTCACTATCTAATCGCTAGCCCAGTAATCATTATTCAATTTATTTCCTTATACCTTATTATAATTTAGAGTTATAAATTACTGGCTAATATAGTTCTTAATCTATAACTGTGTTATAGATTCCCTGAGATCTAATTTTTGTGTTCCTAGATCAACATTGATTCAGCTATTTAGATTAAGATGTGCTGAACAATAGAGTTATTTAGTGTTGTGCTTTTCTATTCTGTCAGAGTTATATTGAGCTATTATAGAGTGTAACTGGATGATGGAAGAGATCAAATTGAAATTATATTTTGTTAAATGGAATAAATAAAATTCTGCTAGCCTGTATCATTTGGTTAATTAATAAATAAAGTTTATATTTTATTTGATAGCTTATAGTATTTCTTCCTTCATTTATTTATATTCTCTATATGTTATAAACTTTCTGTAACCTCCCACTGAGTGAAGCTGTAGGATAAACATAAGTAAAAGAGTCTCAGCATTAGTTATGAATCAGATAAAATGATAAATCGTTCTATTCATTAATAGAACTGGCGCCCTGGGCATTTGCTCATATAATGTACATGAGTGGTGATGTGTGAGTAGGTTATA
>JAQFVV010015172.1:0-19325 GCA_028023455.1 Epiperipatus broadwayi | reverse complement strand
TGTTAGTAAAGGGGTGTTAGATTAAATAAACACTTTTTACTCAATATAATAAAACAAAATATAAAGGAGGCAATTCAAGGAGAAATGGGATGGTCAAGTTTTTATATGAGAGATGCAAAAAGCAAAATGAAAATGTTCAATAGATTGCAGTTTATGAATAATAAAAGAATAGCCAAAATGTTAATTGGGTTATGAGTAAAGGACATGCAACAAGATGAGTGAGAAAGATAAAGGTGGTATGCAGAAGATTTGGATCAAGAATTTATGTCAGTATACTTATAGAAAAGGTCAAATGATTATGTTAAGAGAATTGTTGAGTGTTATAGTGTAATGGGATAGAAGAATAGATGCATTAATAAAGAATAGGGAGTTGGAGAGATGGAGGACTAGTATGGGGAGTAAAAATAGTTTAAATATATATAGAATTAAATAGAATATTGGGTGTGAGTTAATTTATAATAGTAAGGAAATTAGTTTACTGTTTAAGGCTTAAATGGGATCTTTAGCAACAAGGGAATATACATGTATACATGTAAATTGAAAAATGTGGGTGATTTAGTCTTCAGGTTGTGTAAGGATAGCATAAAAAATATTAGGCATTTGTTAATTAAATGTAAATACCTGAAAACAGAAAGAGTACAAATAATGAAGTTATATGGAAGAATAAATATAAACAAAGTAATTATACAGAAAGTGGGTTGGTTATTGGTTTTTATGCTGGGTCTGTGAAAAGATAAGGGGGATTTTGATATAAAGGCCATGAAGATATGTTGTGGAAATGGGGTGGAACACGATATAGGAAAACTTAGGGTGGTGAATGAAAAGGAAAGGTAAAGTGGCTAACAAGTTCTCTGGGCATAGTTGCTGAGAGATTCCTAATTCTGTATAAGGAGAAGTCACAATATATCACATCATCACATTACGCTTACTACTTTCTTTTTATTATTACTTCAAAAATATGTATTTCAAAAACAACCAAGTGTAAATAGGAATATATTTCTTTTTTAATAATTACTACACAAATATTTTGTAAAAATAATTATAAATCTTTAAATATACTATAAAATTATATAATTTTTTTGTTATCACTGAGAAGAATAGAAAGAGTGGCATCTGTGAGTTTTCAAGTAAACCAAGATGGCAGCCCATATTTTTGCTCAATCTATAATTTCAAGGATTCACAAAATTTTTACAAAAACAAATGTCTTGTTAGGCAATGTATTTAATAATTACATTTTATTTTTTATTACTGTTATTTTAGAAAAAGAAATCATTATGGATAATTAATTACCATATTTAGTTTATTTTCTTTTGTTTTTTGGATTAACTTATTAACAGAAAAATTAAAAAAGATATAAATACAATATTGACACTTGATGGCATGCCATCACATCATAACCATTAACACACACTTTTTAGAGAACAGGAACCCATACCTTTGGAAATAGTCCATTGCTTCATGTTCTGCAACAGGAAGGTCCCAAATTTTTGTTATGACAATTTACTGTAAAAACTGCTATCAAAAAGAAACACATTGAATTGAACCAAAGTATGGCAATGTTAAGAGCATCTCATCCCTTTTCACATTATAAGTAAAAAAAAATGAAATTAATATTCTTAATGAAATTTATCAGAATTTATTTATTTTTACATTTAACAGTCAATTTATTAATTTTGTTTTAATTTACCAACCAATACATCTTTGATAGATTATAGGTCCTGAAACTATACATTTATGGAAAATATGAGGTGCCATCTTGGTTTACTTAAAAACTTACAAGTATTGATAGATATTTATTTATATGCCCAAAAACTTCTAGACTCTTGTCAGCTCACTTTGCAGTTTTTTTTCTATAGTGTACTTAATTAATATCTTTAGATTTTTGAAAATAAATCAATAATTACTTTAATTCACGTTTTTACTACAAAATAAATGTAATATATCCAAAATAGCAGAACAGAAGGCTCAGAATGTTATTTAAATCTGAAGCAAAACAGCATTATCCAAGTATTCACTAATACACCAACTATCATCATTATTATATGTCTAACTAGTTTGACATTTTTATTGTTGGCCATGGTATCAATTTTTTTCAATGTTCAACATCTCATTTTAATGAAAAACTTTTATTGTACATTAGAATTCTAAAAATTGAAAACTTGATTTGTTTGAAATATGTTTACAAATAAAAAACATTCTAAAAATCATCTTTAAATTTTGCAAATATTGAAAAAATAATAAAAACAGACTACATAATGAAAGCAAAAACCCCTTCACCATTTGATAAAGGGCAATCAAGCATTCATGTGACTGACTCCAGAAAATCAACAATATTATTGAAATTTATTTTTAAAATAGGAATAAATAAATGTGAAGCCTTGCTAAATGTATAAACTTCTGCTTTAAAAATTAAAATTGCATTTATAATTTTTAAAATATTTGAAAAGTTCCTAATATGGCATTTGTAAAGGCAATAGTAATCAGTTTCACAAGATGTAGTCATTGGACCAGCTATGGGTTTTTTTCTGTTAACATTATGCTAGAATGTTTAACTACTATTTTTAAAAATAAAAAAACACATATATAAAATAAAAGTGTAATCTTGTACACTTTTGTTTTCAATAAATATTGTGCAATTATTATGTAAAATAATCAAGAATCTTGAATAAACTGTGCAAAAAATAAAAAAAATTAATATTACAAAAAACATCTCAAAGTAATTGTGCTATTGCTCTTTAAACAACATTACAAAAACTAAATCCAGAAAAAATATGCAACCTGGACTAAATTACTTTGTCTTTGCTGCTTAATGGAAACTACTGACCTTTTCAGATTTTTTAAAAATTATACATCAATATATTAATTCTGTTTTCTAGCACTAGAGGCATATATGCTAGAAAAACTGCTAAAAGTTGTGCAGAAGAGTGATTTAAAATGAAAGAGATACCAGTATCTCCAAGAAAATAACTATGTAATACACTATACCTCATATTAAAAGAATTAAAAAGGTAAAATACTTAATTTTAATCTTTCTGCTTATTAATTTCTACATTCCTTAGCATATGCTATAATACTAAGACTTTAAAAATGCTTTCAGAATCAAGGGAAAATTATTGTGAGAACTTTAATGTTAAATATGTGTGATAGTACTTTCTATATTAACCCTTTTCCCGCGCTCGACGAGACTCCTCGTCGACATCTAAAATCACTCTAACTCAGTTCGTTTTCATACGATAAAATTCGTTAAATACATATTGAATTCGTTTTTAAAAGTTCTGTACGATGGTGACATCTTCCGATTTATTTTAGAAGTAAAAAATAAAAAAAAACGCATTTAAACCTAAACAAAGAAGGAACATTATTTGTGATTGGTTCTTAGCATGCTCTCAGCCGAAAAAGACATTCTGATTTGCTGGAAAGAACAAAGAAACTGCCTGATCAAAGAAAATAAAGAAAAACGCTGAGATTTTCATTTCGAATATGATTTAAATTATTATTAAATAATATTTATGGAAATTAAACATAATTTTCAGAGAGAATAATAAAAAAACAAAATTATTTTCGAAAAATATTGAAGATTTAAGTAAATATATTGAAGATGTAGTAAAAAGAAATATTTACTTTTCTATAACGTAAAAGTCGATCTTTTTGTTTACATTATAACTTTTATGTTGCCGATATAGAATATCTTAGAATAAATAAATAGCAATTTATTTTTGAAAGAACTTTCGTTTTCTTCATGACCTGAAAAATTAATTATATACTTTTTATAAACGTATCTGAGTTGAATTTAATATTATAGGCGAATATGTTTTAACAATAGGCTTTGTCTTCAGTTTGTGAGTTGGCCAATTAAAAGATTTGATTTTTATCTGATACAACCAATGATAAAATTAGCAGTTTAAGGGTTAATACATAGATTATTGCATGTGCAATAACTACCTGCTTATATAAAAGGTATATCCAAATTGAAGGCAGTCAGCACTTATTTTTTCTACTTATTAACTAAAACATGTTATATATTATAATACTAGAATGAAGATTTTGATCTAGAGACATTCTGCATTATAATACGTACAAATTTTTTTATGATGTTTTATTTTATTAAAAAAATAAAATCTTGGTACAATAAGATTAGCAAATATTTTATTTAACCGTACTTAGTTTTCATTTTAATTACTTAATTTTTTTAATTAATTCACCCCCTTGTGAAAATTTGTGCAAGCTTTATATTGTAATATGCATATTTTCTTATATATGTTATAATACACAATTTTAAATTTGAAAAAATCCCATAGATGGCAAGAAAGTCAAAAAATTCCTCAAAACAGTACAATTTATCTCCTCTCTGACAAATGTCTCTATTGTATCCTGACAGGTTTTTGATTTCAAAATTTTTATGACATTGTTTAAAGTAAATGGTTTGAATAACCAAAATTGTGTTTATTTGTGAATTTATTACAATTCTAGATATTACACAATATTCATTAGATATCATAAATATAAATTATTAATAACTTATTTTGAATGAAAATACTTTATTTTTGAAAATAGAATGTTATATTAGTGGACAATGCAAATACAGTCTAAAGCTATTTAGAAGCTTAGCTTTCTACATAAGCAATCTAATTATAATAATGAGTATGGAAATATCATAGTTTTGCAATAAATATTGAAAAATTTTAAACTTTACAAGCACATTTTATTAAAATTTATTTCAGTATTAAACAAAAATATCTATCAAATAAAGACAAATTTATTATTTTCTGATAAGTAATAATGGTTTAATCTTAAATTTTATGTTGATCTTGAGAACAGAGAAAACAATGAACTGTGAAAGAGAATGGCAGAGAGTTAAAATTCTTAAATATTAGTTATGTTAATCTAATAAATGTATGTGAATGTTGATTATGATCACAAATATAAAATGTTTTATTTTAATTGGATTGCTGAGTATTACAATTGTTAAAGTTTTGTTGGTATAAGTAAATAAGAGAAAAGAATTTATGTTAATAGAAGTGTATAAATTCCAATGCTTATCTATAAATTGAAATTGAAGAATGTTAATTAATTTTCCATTTTATAGATAACAAAACATTTAATTGAGTAGAGGAAATTTTAGAGATGGGACGAGGGGTGAAACCAATTTAAAACCATGTACTAATAATTAAAAAAGAAAGAAAAAGATTTGGTGATAATTAGTTTCAGTTGAACTTTATCAGCTGGCTTGTGACAATAAAGATTGAGGGGCATTTTGTTGTTTAAAAAAAATCAAAATTAGATGAGAAGTTTGACCAATTTACACTGTGTGAATTTTAATAAAAAAAATCATTTATGAAATGTAAAATAAAAGCATGCAGGTTAAATTTAACATATACCCACTAAATCCTGAAAGCCATATGAAGATGTCTGTAGTAAAACCAGTAGAGATAGTGCTGTATAAAGAATCTAAACATGAAATGAAATCCAAAAAGCTGCTTTAAAATTATCATTTATCTGGAATTTAAATCCGTTGCCACAATCAATCGATTAAATAGTTGTCTAAGGAATATGATTTAGTTATTAATTTACTAAAAATGTATTTTTTTATGTATTTAGTTATTGTGGATTTGTTTTTGTTGCAAATTGTTATTTAAAAGAGTTAATCTGTTTGCTGTTAATAATTCAATGTAAACATATGGGAGTCTATATTCTACAGAGATGGATTTTGTTCAGTTTAACAGAAACTATTAATCAAGAATGAAGTGTTGATCCATTAGGATCATGAATATAAAGAACAAAGGAAAAAAAATGCATTGGAACACTTGAACCATTAAATAGATTAAATGACCGTAGGATGGATAAATTCCCTTATTTTAAAATAAAAGTGTTTCCTTTTGTAGGATCATATGTGACCTTAAAGAAATACCATTATAAAATTTAATTTATTTTACAGAAAGATCTAATAATAATAATAAGTAATAAAGCTGCATTAGTTTTTTTTTTTTTGGCTATTAATTGTCAATTTATATATATATATATATATATATATATTAACTATTTAGATTTAATGATCACAAGAGATAACAGTATATTAAATTATAAACTAATAATTAAGCCATTGCAAAAAAGAGGATATATAAATTTTAAATCAAAAGTACCAATGATGCATAAAATGGCAAGTTTTAAATCTTTTTTGTTTCGAAATGAAAAATTATGTCGTTACCAAAGTGATAAATTGAAAAATATTGAGATATTTGCCAAGGAATTGCTTGATGTTGGTTATAAAATGGAACAAATAAACAATACTTTAAGTCAATTTAAAAAAAATTATAATTTAAAAGAAATGAAGATTAATAATAAAAAATGGATATCTATTCCATTTATTTCAAATCCACAAGTAAAATTTTTTAAGGATTTATATAAGAATGTATTTAATGTTTCATTCTACGTTCCAAACAATATTAACAAATTAGTTAATAATTCTAAGGATGTCATACCTATCAAGCAAAAAAGTAATGTCATATATCAAAATTTTTTGTGATTGTATGCTATCATATATAGGTGAATCTAGGTGCAACATTGAGAAAAGATTGAAGAAACACGAATTGTTATATAAGCGTGTAAAAAATAAAAATAATGGTGATTTAATATCTTCTTCAGTTTTCTTTGATCATGAAAAAACATGTAAACATAAATTTAAATTTAATTTTGAAAATGTGAAAATTCTTCATGAAGAGAGAAACCATAGTAAAAGAAAAATTAAAGAGGCAATTTTTATAAACAGGAATAAAACACATTTGATAAATCGACAAGCTTCTAACATTAAAATACGAGATTCGTGGAATTTGAATTGATGACGTTTGCTTCTGCTTTTAGTTTTTGAATTTAATAGCAGTTGAGGCAGGTTTGAAAGTAACCGAAAGTACTTCTGCGGATTTAAAGATTGTTTGAATTGTTTATAAACCGTTTAAAAATATTATTTCAATTATAATTACAATATTATTTTTAATTAACGGATATTTTTATTTATTTTATATATATATATATATATATATATATAAATATATATAATAATATATAAATAAAAATATCCAACTACATATATATATATATATATATATATATATATATGTAGTTGTCAAGAGTAACATTATCATATTATAGAATATTTGTTGAAGATTTATGGTAGGATTACAAAATATTTGTAAATATCTGTGTGTGCATGTGTGTCAGTTATCATGTTTTTTATATATCTGTATGTTGTGTGTAATGGTTTATTAAATGATTAAAGAATAAATTATATAAATTTACTTATGGCATGCCATTTGATCTTGTCAGACAGTTCAGTTTTAACTTAAAAGGAATATATAGAATATATAGAGGGTATGTAATTGATTATTTGAATTACTGCACATATATTGCATTTTCTCCTTTTGGAGAGTGGTATCCTATTCATAATGGACCTTTATGATTATTTATTCAACCCAAATGGATAAAATAAAATTTTGTATATATAAAATGGTAGATTCAATAGTTTTCTGAATTAAAACTTTGGGTTTATTATGATTAGAGGTAAGTTCCCTGTACGATATATTGTATGCATAACTTGAAGGAAACAAACTCTTGATACAAGAAGTAGTTTTTTTGTACATGTCTATGGAAGCAGGGACAAAAATCTATTAATGAGAGGTCAAACTCAACAGTATATACATATAATGGGAACATGATTTAAACAGTAACTCAAATACTAAAAAAATTGCAAAAAAATTATTTATTGTCTAAAACAGCGTTTCCCAACCTTTTTTGGCTCGCGTACCACTAGGTAGTACATCACGCTAAATTGTACCACTTCGTAAAAATGATTGTATTTCATGAAATTTGTTATCACATAATGAGACAAATTACATTGAAACATGCCTAAACGTCACGCCGGATTATAAACTCACTGTAACATATATATATATGTGTTTGTTCAAAGTTTCATATTTATCTACTATTTTGTCATATTTCGCTTACTAATAAATGGTTTTAATAAAAACACAAAATTATACAATTAATATATTTTCTTATCATAATCAAATATTTTTATAAAATAAATTTAATAAGACCCTTGTGCTTGTTTCAAAGAACATAATTTTTTGAAATTTGGTTCAAAAGATGCATTCAATCTATTTCGATACTTATTTTTTAAAAAAATATATGAAGAAAAAGCTCTTTCTACTAATTCCGTACTAGTAAACGGTAATAATAATTTAAGAGTGTTCTCAGAAAGTTGTTCATATTCTTTAATGTTTAACCAAAAATTAATTAGATTGTGTCGTTTGAATTCTACTCACATGATAATTCTATTAAATTTTCTTTATCCTTTATTGATAATGATGTAGCTTTTTCTAAATTTTCTTCATAGAAGAGGTTTGAAATCCAATTATCATTTGTGTTTTCGGGTTGTGGAAAATATTCCATGAAAGACAATTTTAATCCTGTTAAATGTGCTATTATATTTTCTCGTATATCTTGAGACAGACTAACCTTATTTTCAAACAAAAAAATATGTAGAGTTTCGAATACTGCCGGTTGATTGTTTTCGATACACTGTTTCCAAAAATCTAATTTCTTAATCATACTTTCAATTTTATCATTAACATTAAAGATCGTTATCGACTGTACATATTAACAAATTTACTGTATAATATTATTAATTAAAATAATTTTTATGAATTATAGGAAAAAACATTTCTATGATATTTTTATGATTTAATTGTTTTTTTTTTATGTCCGCCATTATTGATTATTTTTCGTGTACCACCAACCAGCAACTCGCATACCACCAGATTGGTAAACACTGGTCTAAAATAAAGTGAACTATATTAAATTGTGTTAAATGGATAGATAAATATTTTCAAATTAATTAATTGTTGCTAATGGAAACAAGAGATTAACAGAGTGAAGTCCAAGATGAAAAAAAAAAACTTTTAAAAGAAATTAACTATAGTTTTGTTTTAGAATTCATTCAACCAAATTTTATTTTGTTTATCAACTTGATTAATTGCCTAAAGTTATTTTTTGAAAGATAAGTGAACATCTAAATTTTAAAATAATAATCAATATGCTTGCGTTTTTTTAAATATAAAAGCACTGAAATTATTATTTAGATATTATGTAGCGAATATATCCATACCATTAAATTACTAATTAAAATATTTTGTTTTAATTAACACTTATGTGTTTATACATTAAAGATCAGCCTTTGCTATATAAAATAAATGCTTATTTACTTATGTGTTTATGTAAAAGGAGGTTGCCTTGACAACAGTTTGAAATTATTGATTGTTATCTATATTGGGATTGTCTAAGTGTTGACTGGTTTCTAATGGTTACTTATAAACCCATTTAGCCTTGAACATTATTACACTTATTATTTAAGTAATACTTTGGGTGCAATTTAAAAATTATAATTGGTATTTGTAATGTTATAATTGACTATTTATTAGCCTGCATTCAGAACAGGTTATATTTACCTGTTTAAGGAAGTTTATTTAAACTTCTTCCAATCCATAATTTCCATTTCTGTAGTCAAGTTGCAATCTTTAGTGTCTTTATAAATATACGAGACCATTAGTGGAGGTGGGATTCCACCTCTATTGCTAAAAGAAGGTTGCCTTGACAACAGTTTGAAATTTTTGATTGTTATCTATATTGGGATTGTCTAAGTGTTGACTGGTTTCTAATGGTTAAACATATATAAATACATATCTTGTCAAGCGTTGTTAGCCGAGAGGTCATCGCACCCACCTTGCAAGCAAGTAGTTGGTTGTAGACGGGTGTGGGTTTGCATCTGACATATGAAAAAAAAAAGTACATATCTAGATTCATTTATTTTTTATATATTGTTAAAATAAATTGGCCTTTAAAATTAAGAAAAATAATTAAAATATTTTTGTATTGTTAGATGCAAAGTACAGTTTAAACAGTATTATTGCATTTATTGTTTTCCTTTTAATCTATTAAAGTAATTAATATTTGTGATATTCGTAAATAAGTCATAATCATATTTCCTGATCTACTTGTATTATTAGAGAAAATTGTCAGAGTTATCATTATTAGTATTACTAATTAATAAAATTAATAATCATTATATTAAATAAATATTTTGCAGAGTTTCCTATTTATGTATTTAGCTCTGGTCATTAATATTTGATATGTGAGTGTGTGCATTCTATATAATTATCTTTAGAATGATAAATATAGTCTATAAAAATGAGTTATATTATAAACTGAATTCTGTAGCATTACTAAGTATCACTTTTAAAATTAACACTCTTTATTAACATGATATATGATTTTTATTTATGGACACTATACTTGTGGTATCAGAGCTGAACTGATCCACATTAAGAAGCTCAAATATTGTTGATAAACAGAGCAAAACTCTCCATACAGTATTGCCATCTGTGCTGAACAGAGTAATCAATGGATTCCAGAAGGCTTGTGCATAAAATCCCTATCTAATGCCTACTCATCCAATATCTCCAGACTAGTTTCTGGCTTGTGGCCTTCATCAGTGAGGAAGATCCAAAGCTCCTCACTGATGAAGGCCACAAGCCAGAAACTAGTCTGGGGATATTGAATGAGTAGGCATTAGATAGGGATTTTATGCACAAGCCTTCTGGCATCCATTGATTACTCTGTTTAGCACAGGTAGCAATACTGTATGGAGAGTTTTGCTCTGTTTATCAACAATTAATGTGCTACTATAGGAAATGTGATCATGTGATGCTTAAAGCTCAAATATTCTTATTTATAATACTTTGTTATGCTAATGTCAGATATTATCTATTTATATGTAAACTTTATTATGCTGATTATTTGTTTCATTATTTAACTTTTGATATATCTTGCATCTTAGTAATTCATAACAAATTGTGTGTTAACATGTGATCAGATATATTAAATGTATCTAGCATTTGGTTACATTTGTTTATATTATTATTTTTTGTATTTATATATTAGACTATTTCTATCTTTGAATATTAATTATTTAAGGTCTTTAGAAAAATTTAACTATAAATTTTCCAATTTCATTCATATTGTAATTTACAGCACAACAGGTTAGTATTTGCACAACCTTTTGGGTCATATTATTCTCCTCTTTTCTTTATGTGTTGCTGATCTGACCCATGACAGTACTAGCATGGGAATTAAACCTGAACCCTTAGATTTTTGAATATTGAAATTTAAGGCAATGCTGTAACCAACTGAGCCATCATGTCAAAGGCTACAGTCAATAAAAATTTCATATATTTATCTATAGTGTTCCTCTTTGATTTCTCCACTTTTTCTTAAGAGCAAAATTGCTTAGTGGTTTTTATGCATTATGCATAGTCACATTAGATTGATTTATGGGGTTATTTACCATTGT
This sequence comes from Epiperipatus broadwayi, assembly GCA_028023455.1. Lineage (NCBI taxonomy): Eukaryota > Metazoa > Onychophora > Udeonychophora > Euonychophora > Peripatidae > Epiperipatus > Epiperipatus broadwayi. Next base: position 7,923 of record JAQFVV010015172.1, on the reverse strand, counting down.
TACCTAAACAGATTTTTTGAATTTTTCTTTTTTGTACTTTTTCATCTCTATTCAATATTTTTGCATTTGCTCCATTAAACATATGGTTATTGATATATACAGGGTCTAGTACCTTAGACCTATCTGTTTTCTCTCTTTCCAGTCATCAGGCTATGCTCTTGCAATCACTTTTCAGTAAGGTGACTGGTTTCATAAATATACATTCTGCCAGACTCACATGATATTTCATAGATGCATCTTTTGATTTTCAGTATTTCAAGTTTAGGATTTGTAGATGTTAGAATTCCTCATAATGTGGTATGGCTTTGAAACCTGTTCTGATGTTATACTGATTGCAGATTTTCTTTTATTTTTCTTCTGTTTTTGACATTTATGGCTACACTACACTATCAATAATTGTTATTTTCTTTGATGGCTCTTTTTGTTGTCTATTTAAGGCTTTCTTAATGGTTGCTGGTTGATAATCATTAATCAAGAGTTTGTTCAATATAGATCTTTCTTTTTCATCAAATGACTAATTACTAAACAAAACTCTTTTGTTCTGTTCCATAATGATAGTATAATGCCATGGTAGTGTCTCTGGTGGCATTGGATATATTTCTGTATATGTGGATTTTCTGTAAACTGTAGTTTTGATTTTTCAATAAAGGAGTCTTGTCACAAGAACATCTAAGAATGCCATTTTTTATTATTGTTCTGATTCTATTGTATATTTAATTGAAGGTGATATGTTGTTAACATGTTTCCAGAAAGTTTATAGTTATGCTCCACTATACAGCCATACAATAAATGTAGCAAAATACTGAAGCCAAATTTTAGATGGTATGGAGTAGTCTTTATGGCCGTGGTTTCAATTTCCTCCATGTAAGTATTGCTAATCAGGGTTGACAATAATGAGCCCTTAGCTATCCCATGATTTTGTTGGTACAATTAAGTGGTGCTGAAAGTAAGTTATTGTTATGCATAATGTTAATAATTTCATTATACTATCAATAAAAAGAGTTGTTTTAGTTTGTGCAGCTTCCCCAGATGGGCTGGGAAAGATGGGACATACATATAATTTTTCTAGCCAGCCATTTCTTATATTTTCAACATTCAATTTAATAGTCTAATAATCTGAATCATAATCACAATAATAATTCCTCAACTGATTTTTCCAGACACTTTTTATATCCAATTTTTAGCTAACTTAACCAATCAGAGATAGCGTCACTTGCTATTTTTGGACAAATTCATTTTAATTAGATCTCCAATTTATTTTCAACTAAATTATTTTTCAACTGAAAAGTTTAATCCTTTTTCCAGACACTTTTGTTTTACAAAAAAAAAATAGACTTAAATCCTTTTTTCTTTTTTTTTTACACCTAGGTAACATTTCAAATTTTTGAGCTTCCTTCTTTAGATCTTAAGATAAGACAATTTCAAAATTATAGTTCCACCCAGATTAAGCTCCCAAAGTGACAAACAATCATTTACAAAAACAAAATTGCTACAAAAATAGATATCTGATTCAACAGATTTCCTCTTTTAACATAAAATTGTACAAAAAAAAATAATTTGACAGATTTAACCCTTCCTTTTCTTTCAATATTTAATAAATGTACATTTCTGTATGTAATGTACACACATACTTCATTATTTCAAATCATTCATAAACTAACATTGAATAATATAATTGCTAGCTTAGTAATTATAACCCTATTATTTAATTAAATCTGTACCCTTTAAATCCCAATTAAAATTATAGAAAAGCAAAATAGAAGTATAGAATAAGATATTAGAGTTGATCAAGCATAGGTTAGTTTTAAAAAAAGTTAAAATGTTGAATATTTAAAATATAAAACAATTAAATAGTTTACACACACATTGCCTATACGTATGCGTTATAACTTTGCTTTTTAACAGAAAATTTAAATATTAAATGTGTGTGCTTCTCTTTTTGAGATTTATTAACACACAAACAAGTAAAGCATATAATTGTTGACCCACTCTCTTTCTTTCTAAAGCTTTTAGAACTGGACCTTGTAGGGTTTGAACTTGGATGCCCTACAGCTTCATTTATTGTTATATAAAAATGTGATGATGATTTTGGTTTACCTTTTCTACATGCACATTACTATAAATTTAGCTAGTGACTAAATTGTAATGGCACAATATATATATATATATATATATATATATATATATATATATGATAAACAAAAAATGCAAGTTAAAAAACTTGCTAACGCTTGTATTTATGTCCACAGATGGCGTCCTACCAAAAACACCTATCAAGCGTATTTTCGTTTACATAAACGTCAGAGTAGTTAATATTCACTATCTCTAACTATAATTCCACTTTCAGATCATGATTTCAAGCTATTATATATGAGGTTCCTTCTGATTTCATCATCTTTTCCTAAGAGCAAAGTTAATTAGTGGTTATCATACATTATGCACAATCACACTGGGTTGACTTATGGGATTATTTACTATTATCATATAAATGGCTTCTTTCAATTTTATTTTTTGTACATTTTCCTCTCTATCCAATATTTTTGTATTTTCCCAATTTAACATATAGTCATGGGCACATATATGGTCTGGTATCTTAGAGAACATTTGGTTTTCTCTCTTCTAATCATCTGTTTGTGCTCTTGCAATCACTTTTTATGGGGCAACTGGTCTCACCAATATACATTCTCATTCACATCCTATCACATAGATGCAGTTTTTGCTTTTCAGCATTTCAAGTTTGAGCTTTGTAAATGTTAGAATTTCTTGTAGTGATATATAGTTTTGGAAAGCTGTTCTGATGTTATAACCTAATAATATAACTTTTATTAAAATGGAATAAAAAGAAAAGAAGAAAATGAATCAAGGCTGGAAGAATGATTGGATAATAATAAATAAATAAGTTTATTGAAGAATACAACGGGTTTTTAAAAGGAAATGATATTTAATTCAGTTGAGAAGATTTCCAAACATATAGTTTATACATAGAAACATTTGTTTTCACTTAAGAAGAAGACCTTTTACAGTGTAATCCTTTTTAAAGTTAGTAATATCATAATTCTTTAACAAATTAATATTTTCCATTCAATCATGCTCATCTATGCATAATTTGTAATTTTATGTTCTGCAGGAATGAGGAATTTCTGTCAGCACAGCTCTAATTCTAATATATTTGATTCTTATTTTATAGTCTACTTTTCACTGGTTGGTTGATAGATTTGAATCCAGGTTTATAAACCTATTATTAAATATAAAACCTGCAATGCACTTTAAATATGTTTTCAGATTTAGAACATTTAATATGCCATTATTATCACACACATGCTATTAATAAGAGTACCAAAATTTTTATGCAGGTACAAAGCTGTTAATTCTCTACTTATTGTATGAAAATGAAACATAGATCTTCTACTATTATAACATAAAAATATTAAAATATTAATTTAAAAATGCTAAGATTTTGGAAATATGATGGCAAGATCTTAAGACCAACAAGTATGTTTTCCCACTAATTTGATATGATATATATATATATATATATATATATAATATATATATATATATATATATATATTGTGCCCTTTTGTATGGGTCACCATTTAGGTTTTATGCTAATTTAGTAGAAAATTTTAAATTTAAGAAGTATTTTAAAATGTGTGATGTTAACTTTGCTTGTGGTAATGTTACCATAAGTTTAATTAAAGCAATCTATGAGTATTTGGTATGTGAATTGTGTTGGTATTGAGAAGATATTTAAGATGATGATGATTATATTATAATACTGCATTAATAAATTTAATAATAAATGTTTAAAGCTAAAGTATTTAAAAGACAAGTTAAAATTAGACAAAGATATTTATTTAATTTAAAATATATGTTAAAAGTGAATAAAAATATTTTAAATTATAAGTATTTAAATTGAGATTAATATTTGATTTTAATCATATCAAATAATTATTTTAAAATCTGTTGTAATATCTTATTTATTTTAAAAATAAATATTTATTTTAAAAATGCAATTGTTAGTTTATTTTTAGACGACAGCAAGCATTCTTGTGTTATAAAGAACAGATGTTATACACACATGCATGGAAGTTGTCTAATAAAGTTGCGTAATTATTTTAAAAAATCATGTTATAAAATTTATAAATAATACGTGAGTTATCACGAGATAAAAATAAAGATATTCAATGTAAAATATTAAAACTGATTTTAAAATGTTGTTTTGAAATATGACGTATAAAAAGACTTGATTTATTTTAAATGATCTTATAAAAGTTAAGATTTAAATCCAGTAAGAGTATATTTTAAAAAGTGTTTAATAAATTTAAATAAATGATAAATATTGTTTTAAAAGAATTTGATAAAATATTAAATATTAAATAAGTCATTATTTTATTTTTAATAGTGTGTTGATAAATATGTAAATAAGCAAAGTTTGATTGTTTAAACGTACCAATCAAATGTGGAGTCTCTTCTAGTATAAAAGCTGGATTCAATTGTTGAAGGGCTCTCTGTAATTAAATTTCAAAGTTAATCGTGCTATTGAGAAAATAGCCAAGTAAATTTATAAACGCTCTTAAAAATCAGTTTTAAAAATCATAAGAGTGTTATTGTATATAATTTTATAATTTTTTAAATGATAAGTATGCAGTAGAAACTTAATAATTCCCTATTAGTCTTCTCAATATCGAAACTCAATTTACGTACAAATAATCAATGGAAACATCATGTATCGGAGAAATATATCAGAAACTTTATGCTAGAAAAGTAACAGACGCTGGATTAGTACAGAAAACTATAAGATGGAGAAAAGTAGTATTTTGGACTATAAATAGTTTTAAAGTTAAATTACTTTTGTCTGTTATTAATAGATATTTTAAAGAAATAAAAATACTTCTGTAAAAAAAGTATTTTTGACAAATTATAGAATTAAAGAATATCTTAAGTAAAGATATAAGAAATAGTAGTAAGTTTTATAAATACTTGCCTTGTTAAGTCTTTGTGCTTAAAAGATTAAATATTGACGATTTGAAAAGGCAAATAGATTATAAAGATGATTATTTAAAATCGTAATATAATAAGAGTATTATATTGTAGTAATCTAAAACGCTGGACGTTATAGATGGAAAAATTAATTCTTACCGAATATGTTATTTATAAATGCGCAAGTAATACATGGATGTCCAAATCAAATCAAACTAAGCCAAGCATGCCAAATTGATTAAAAAATTCAATTTAAATAATTTATAAACTATAAATTAATTTAGAAATAATAACTTTTAAACAATAATCTATGAAGAACTGGATCCAGAACTTATAAACTATTTTTTTTAATTTTATTTGTTTTCTTGTGGAACTTATTATTTTCAAAAAATAAACGTTATCATTTTTATTATAAACTTTCAAGAAACACGTGATACAACGGAACAGGAAATAGTGTTTTATTGACTTTATACGTAGGATGTTTGTTAGAACTTTTATGGTAGAACAAAAGTCATCGCTGGAATATGTAATATAATTTTTATTTTATTTATTTAACATAAAATTTAAAATATTATTAAACTATTAAAGAGTAGGTTAGGTACATTTATTAAATAGTAACTTTAAAATAATATAATAATTAATTACATAAATTTATTTTTATAATTAATATAACACGGAATATTTTAGTGAATGTTGTGAATATGAATGTGTATTTTTTTTTTGTTTTCTGAAGCTGTAAAATCCGAAGAATACTGAATAGCAGATTGGACATTATTATTATTATGGTAAAAATATTGTATAATGTTTTTTTTTAATGAATTTAATATATTTTTCTTTAGATCAACTGAATATTATGTTGTTGTAGAATGAATGGATAGATATTTTATAAAAACACATACATTATATTGGCAACGAACTTTATTAAAATATGCATAAGTTTTAATTTATAATGTCAACATGATACAACATTACGTAAGAAGCTTAGAAATAATTATATGATTCTTTCGTAAATAATTTTGATATTTTATTTATGCTGATTATTAAAATGATGTTTATTATTTATCTTAATAATTATTTTTTTTTTTTTTTGCAATTTAGAAAAGGATTTTTAAAAGTCTATATTTTTTTTTGTATTTTGTTTTATTAAATAAATTAAGTTACGTTTAGGTAGAAGCTTATATTTAGATTGAAAAGTTTACTAAGTATAAACGATGTAATATAGGTAATTTGGATAACGAATATTTTGTTTGAAGTTGATGTTTGTTTTCCGGAAATTTTTAGATAAGTTTAGAATATGTTTTATAGATAGGAATTTATCAGAAAGGATTTAAATAACACATAAAGTAAAGTAATGATTTTTACATAGAAAAGAATCATAGAATTTATCTAAGGTAATGCTTTATGAATTTGAAATTGATAGATAATTTAAATAATAGTATTTGAACAGTACAGATATGTAATGCATATTTGATAAAATATATAACAGGAATTACATTAAGTAAAGTATAATTACAGTCAATTATTTGTTTTACATTACAAAGATACATTAATTTTATAAAGCTATTAAGTAATGCTAATAATAAAGTAAATATATGATGATACATTATAAATGGTAATACTTAATTAATGTAGCTATTTAATTAGTAGAGATTCATTGTTTACACATGCTACATAAATAGTCTTGACATATATTGTTATTTGTAGTAATTAAAGTACACTGCTATTTATTTTAAAAAAATCTAAGTTTTAAAACACACTGTAATATTATAATATGGCATTTGAAAGAATGTATAATTGCTTATGAAGTACATGATTTGATAACAGTGTAAACCGATTGTATTATTATTTTCTTACTTAGTTCAATTTATATTTGTTTTCTTAAATTCTAAAACTGTAAATAGTGTAAATAAATTTTATTTGAAGTTATTGTAAATAAATTTGTTAATTTGTTTTAAAAGTGTGTCGAGTTTCATTATTTTTCACCACAGCATTTTGACATCAGATGATTTGAAATAAACATAATATTTGCACAAAATTGAATTTGTTATTATTATTTAGAATTGAATACCATATTTGCTTAACATTATTTTATAAGAATTGATTGACATGAACATAAATATTATAATGGTCATAAGATGATTATAATGCACATTATAAGAATACAATATTGTTTATTGCCACAGATTATTAAGTATAAGATTTTTGATCTATTTTAAAATGAAGATACCATATGAAATAAAAGATATACATATAATTATTTATTTATTTAGTGATTGATTATATCATAGAAATAGATGAGATTAAATTACACTCTAAGATTAGTATTATTTATTATTATTATTAAAATAAGTTAGGTGTATCTAAGTTTGATATAAAATCCCACATCATACTTATTTACATGAGTTATTATTATTTTAAAACAGCTTAGAAGAACCTGAGATTATTTAATTATATTTTAAGTTATAAGATTAGTATTTATTTTAGTATTATTAAAGATAATTTATTTCATTTAAAAGCCATAAGAATGCTATAGATGTAGTGGTAAAGTGATTGGGTAGTGATAGTATTCTTATGCCATTGAGACGGTATCTTGGAAGATATTGACTCAGTGTAAATCTGCTTATTACTTTGTAACTTTACTTCGCAGTCTCATAATTTTATAAATACTTATTTAATTAGTATAATCTAGAACTATATTGATTTTGATGATTGATAATAAATTTAATTAAGATATGATAATATAAAAGTATATTAAAGATAAATATGCAAATTTTAATTAAACATAATAATGTAACTGAGCTAGTTGTATTGTAAACTATTTTATATATCAAGAAGTAAGGGTACAAATATATATATATATATATATATATATATATATATATATATATATATATATATATATATATATATATATATATATATATATATATATATATATAT
>JAQFVV010015171.1:0-19355 GCA_028023455.1 Epiperipatus broadwayi | reverse complement strand
CATATACGTTTCCATTACAATATATATATATATATATATATATAATAAAGTTAACAATTATAGGAAAAATACAATATTTCCAAATTAATTTTAGTCTCAGGGAATTTAAAAATAACTAACAGATGACTGTTTACATGGTGGAGTGACTCTACACATTTTATTTTTAATTGACAAATCTGTAATAGTTGCAAGTAACAAGCAAATTGAACATATAGAAAAATCTCTATGCAAGCAGATTCAATTATAATTTCTGTTTGCTACCCATCAGTCCATATAAAATTATTATTGAATTGACAAAATAAATAAAATGATTAGATTAGTCTTCAGATGAGAAATGACAGACAACAAAATTATTAATAGTAACCATAACTTTAACAAATAGATTTACATAATAATAAAATATATGCATCTGCATATTTGCACTTAACATGATATAAAGAGGACATAATGAGAATAAAAATCTTTTTGGCTTTATAATATTTTATTGAGGAATGTTAATAGAAATTTCACTTAATTACTTTGATACCCTGCACTCACATGTATTTATGTCTTTGTGAATGTGAATATATGGCCATTAAAATCATTAATTTTAAATATTAGCTACCAATATTAAGTTCCTTTGATACATTATGTGACAGTTTTTCTATGAGAATTTCTTTTATCCTTTAAACTAATTCACATAAAAATATTTTTATGTAATAAGCAATTTAAATGTAGAGTTCTTTCATATAGAAAGTAATATCACATATTTAGCTTCAGCATTAGATAGTATTGAACAGATCAGAAGGATGAAATATAATTTGAAGACATTTCTCATTTATGCTCCATAGTTAGCTACATAATGCAAAATCAGGGAAGATATTCTGGAGATCTAACCTGAAAATGTATGATATTTTCTTAAATAATCATTACTATTTTCTCTGACTTCTTTTCAGTAAGTGATGAGATGAAGAAGTAACAATCAATACATCTCTTTCTTAGAAAAGTTCCCCAGTCATTTGAGTCTGGTTTGTATACCAATGTTCTTTATTTTAAAATAATAATACATTTTACTTTTAACAATTATAATTACAATTTTCAAAACATTATAAAGTTTATACTATACACACGATTCTTAATATCTGTGGAGGTCACTTATTTTATATTTTTTTCCTGAAAAATCAACATGGAATCAACAAATTATAAAACTGAAGAAAGTAAATATTTTTTGTTAATCCATGTATTCTGAATGATCACCCATCATATATATACATATTATTGTTCTTTATTTCAGACTTAATCTCATTGTTATTAAGACATAACAGTTTTTCATTAAGACCTTAACTGTAATAAAAATCAATGTTATTTCATTGAAACATTGGAAATTTAAATAAAAAAATTAAAGTAATAACCCAAATAATAGTTTATCGCAGGATCATATAACAGTGAAAATATTAAATATAATATATTTGTATATGTCAACACTCAGACAAATCCAATATCAATAACAATTAATAATTTCAAACGATTGTTAAGGCAGTCTCCTTGTATTTTTATTATTTTTTATTATATGTAAATGTGTATGCAATAACATTTTAATTGTAAGATAGTTGTACAATAAGAAATTCTACATTATAAAAGTTTATATATATAGGATATGTGAGCACAGATTTTCACACAACCCACCACTCTCCACACTATCTCATAACACTGATACACTTGAACACATATATGTTGAAAAGATAAATAATCACCAATATAAGTATTTCATGCTAAACCAGTGATCATCAGTTGGTCCAGATTACCATATCTACACATATATGCTATAAGTGCTCAGATGTATATTAAGATAGCCAATCTTCATACTTTAATGGACAGGCTTCAATCTACTCCAACTCTTCAACCGTCCATCCAATTGAAAATCTGATGATGGAATGCTCAAAGCCACCCTGAAACCGAGATTCTTGTCATACCCATGTTGACCTAAGGTCAATCTGACCCCTCATGTACAGGACATAATCCATTTAATACATATACAAGGGATGGACAGACATCTCTACTATGTAATAACAGAAACACACAGGCTTATTATATACATATGTCTTTATGTGTTTTAATTAAAATAATTTTATATTACAATAAATTTAAAAAAAAAAATATTGAATTAATGATACATATATATATTTATTTATATGTCATTGTCTAATATTTCTAATGAAACAAAAACTTGAGAGAGTCCGATAATTAAATATTGTAAATTTTTGATATTTTAATTCTTTTATTGACAGTATGCAATATTTTAATAAATTTGAATAAATGATATTATTAATGTTTTTTTTTTTCATATTTAAATTCATTTGACAACTTATGTTTAATTTTGAGTTATAGTTGCCTATTATGAGACAATTTAATTATCTTCTCGACTGTGTTATAAATAAAAATTATTTCAATAATTACTTTCAATACAATTTGTTGTTCGTGTTAATAACAAAAAAAAAAAAAAGACATCTACATGGAAAGAACGATTTATTACATCATTTGTTTTTATTTAATTATTATTAGGTAGTAATTTTATATTATTATAAAATAGACAAAAAATATTCACATCAACCATATTATTTTTTATAAATAAACAACAATAATGGTATGTTTAAAGCTAAAATTTATTAAATTAAAATATTATTTTTTGTTAAGTTTCATTTTAAAATTAAATCATTAATCCGGTTGAAATCTAATGAAAAGTATCGTTAATTTTTACATAAGTTGAAAATGTATCTACTATTTATTATTTTTGATAGCTACCGTCATTAAAATTATTTAATAATTTATTTCTTATTTATTTGAGTTTTCAGCCAAACTATTCAATTTGCCAGTATTTTAAATATAAACTATTATTTTTTGTACTATTTCCTTGTTGTATACATTGCTTTCTCTTCCTTATAGTATTTTATAGTATTGCTAATTGATTTTTTTTGTTCATTGTCTTGTGAAATTTTATGTAAAGGCTTAAATATCAATACTAAACAAATCTGCCGCTAGAATTTGCAGGAAGTTTAAAGAAAAAGTAGTTAATATTAAATCTGATTGGAAACAGAAATTTTTACTTGGCTTTCAATAGTAATTGTTTTCAGATGCTGATAGATAATGATATGAACTAGGGATGTTAATTATCTCAAAATTTATAACAAAGTATAATTGTTTATAAAATGTATTTTTCTTCCATCCGTAATTATAATTAAAATTTTTGCATAGTTTATGTTCAGTAGACAGTAATTTTCAATTGGACACTTTCTAGGTTCATTTGTTTTAGAAATACTGAGCTCGGTAAAAACAGTAGAAATTTACAGATGAAATAAGATTCTTAAAGCTATATATAAATTTGGAAACAAATTCTGGATTTATGCAACAGTTCCCTTTGAGCATTACATATATGTATATATTCAGCAATATGATTGTTTATCTACCTATCAATCTACCCACCTACATATCTATCTATCTATCTATCTATCTATCTATCTATCTATCTATCTATCTATCTATCTATCTATCTATCTATCTATCTATCTATCTATCTATCTATCTATCTATCTATCTATCTATCTATCTATCTATCTATCTATCTATCGATCTATCTATCTATCTATCTATCTATCTATCTATCTATCTATCTATCTATCTATCTATCTATCTATCTATCTATCTATCTATCTATCTATCTATCTATCTATCTATCTATCTATCTATCTATCTATCTATCTATCTATCTATCTGTCTGTCTGTCTGATTGACTGTCTGTTTATCTATCTATCTATCTATCTATCTATCTATCTATCTATCTATCTATCTATCTATCTATCTATCTATCTATCTATCTATCTATCTATCTATCTATCTATCTATCTATCTATCTATCTATCTATCTATCTATCTATCTATCTATCTATATGTGATATTTTAAATATAAGTATATTTTATATATCTATACTCTAGATATGATATAGGGGATTTGAACACATACTTTCAACCTTCATTTAGCCATTTACTTTATCTTATATAACCGATACACCTGACCCCAGATTATATTTATGAGTGTGTGTGAGAGAGAGATGATGATCTGAAACAACTGTTGAGTGCTGATCCAGCATGAAATACATATATTGGAGATCATTTGTCTTACTTGTGTGGCATGTGTATTGGTTGCATGGGATAGAATGAAGTGGTTAAATGGAACTTGAAAGTCTGTGTTCAAATCCCCTATATTATATTTATATATGTGTATATATGTTAATTTAACGATCTTTATAGATTTATAGATAAAAAATATTGAAAGATAATGTCATTTTATTTGTTTAATAATCTAAATAAAATTTCAGCTACCAACTAAACTTTGACAATGCAAACTGAAATTGTGTGATCTAGTAATAACAATAGTATTTGCTTGATCACATTATTTCAATAGAGGGACTTTTTTTTTTTTTTAGCTTAGCGCTCTAGTTGATGCAAAAGTAATAAATCAAGCAGAATTATTCTGTGTCAAAATTTAAAGCAAAGCAATTCTCCAAATTTTATAAGCAATTAAGTATCATTCCAAAAAATTATGTATATTAATTTAAAAAATTTCACAGTTTTATAGATGTAAGGGTTGAATTATAGAATCAATATATATATATATATTTACAAGCAACTATGACTATTCTTACGCCAAGGGGACAAAGTAAAGCAAAATACAATAATTATTTTAATATAGTAGAATTGAGATTTCTGATCATTATCTAAATTGATCTATAAATCACAAGTATATCTATATATAGACATGTTGATTTATTATTATATTTATTTGATATTTTGTGATGCTGTCTTTTAACTTCTACTGCAGAAATATTTTATTTCTAATATAGCAGTGCCACCCAGTGCAACACATAGTGAATGCTACAAAAGAAGTTAATGGAATACTTTTTAATGGAAATAGTGGATAAATTCAACTGGTGCTAGCTTATTCTAGAAATTATTATAAATTTTAATTGAAATTTTGAATAAACAAGAAAAATAACTGACTTGAAAAGATACTGAAATTATAACTACAAAAGAAGAACTAAATAAATAAAATTCATGGTAAAATAAGGTATAAATGATGGGTACATCTTTTTTAACCATTTCAATCTATATATGTATATTTCCAAAAAAAAAAATAATATCAGTAATAATTTATATTTAAGAATAATTTTGATTTATTTTTTTTGATTAAAACATTTTTTTTTCATTTTATGTTCTCCCAATGTGTATGGTATCTTTCCAGTTTAATTAAGAAAGAAGTTTTGAGTTAATCATAGATTTTTATTTTTTTATCTTACTGAATTATTATAAAAACAATAGTTTATTCTTATTTGCTATATGAAATCATATTTTTTTATAGAAACTGTGTTATATTTGAAATTGTCACATTATTAGATCTCATCTACATTTTTTATTTTCTCTTGTTCACAGTCACGGTTTCTAGAGTCCTTGTGATCCTAAGCTATCTTTGAATCAATAATAGTTAAATTATATATATATATATATATTGTAATGGGCTGGTTGGATTCCATAAGAGATAGGGGAAGTGCATCTTACAATGGTCAGACTTTGGGTGTTTGAATAGGATGCAAGTGATTACATAATGAAATACATAACCTATAATTGTACCTACTTCCAATTGACTAGCTCTACCTATTTTTATTAACCTAGATACAATTTGGGTCAGTTCATCCAATTCTCACCCCTTTCTAGCCACATTATACCACAGTATTCAAACTCAGGGAGTAGTTGCCTGATCTCTCTTATCAAAGAAGGAGATTACACTAATAGTAGTTATTGCACCTCTATATAAGTGATAATTATTTACCAAAAATCAATTAAGCATAAGATATATAAAAAATATGTATGTGCAGTATAAGTGTATGTGTATTAAAAGTTATAATAAATGACTTAAGCTGATTGTGGATATTGAAATAATGATGAGTTAGAGACCAGATTAAAATAACGAATTATATAAACATTTATTGACTAACAAAAATATAAAATATGAATAACAATTAAATCTGATACATGTAATTTATTTTGTCAAAGATGAATCTCTATGACATCGATATCTATAATGATATTAATAAAAATAAAACCCTTGCCCTAAACCCAATGGTAGAAGTTCATGTACTTGACTAATTATTTACAACAACGAATATGTAAAATTATAATATGTATACGTGATTTCGATTTTAGCCGGCTAATTTAAAATATGTATACAAACATAACAACAACAAAAAAATCTTTGTTGTCTAGATAAATCAATGATTATAAATCATTGATTTATAAAAGCAATATAAAAATAAGCTTAATTAATAATAAAGAAATAAAAAGAAATCTATCAATGTGTTTTGCTTACTATAAGATAATATTAAAATATCTTACCTCCTAATTTCCTATATGTTGTCAAAAGTCAGTCAGATGAAAAGGTCAAAACTAATAATTGTTTTTAATTCTTTATACAATTAAAGATTATATATATATATATATATATATATATATATATATATATATATATATATAACTAATATCCCCCCTCTTATTACTCTCATACAGTATTTCTCCAAAATTATACACACTTACTTCCATTTGTAGAAGCAAAAATAATACATAAAATTTACAATAGACAAAATAATAAAACAAAAATCACAACTTTTATCCCATTATGTTAATTAAAGTTTGATAAGTCTGCTGGAAATTATTCATTTGCTAAATAAATTCCTAGGAAAGGATATGAAGTTCTATTCCCATGACAGATAGCAATTTCTTGTCTGAGTCAATTATCCTGTCTAGGATTTGGTTAGGCATTTTATTTAAAGCAAAGATGGTTTTTAAGTTTCTGCTAAATAGGCAGGTAAAATCTTTAAACTTTCATGGCTTTATTAATGACATATTATTACCCCATGGTACAAACTTTTCAGCAAGCAATCATGATATAAAAATAATATATATATATATTTATTGATTCATTTGCTTCTCAAAATTTCAATGACGATATTATTATATATCAAAACAATTAATTATTAAATATTACTGCAATGCATAAATTTAGCTAAAATTTGACTAATCAGCAAATAATTTAAATCTTCTTACTTTCAAATTATTTCTTTACCTTCAAACGATCGCTTTTAAATTTCAGCTTTTGGTCATTTTGATTAATATTTTAAAAAATATTTATATATTTAAATTCGATCATTCACATCCATTTTGTATTCGAATTTATTTTTTTAAGCAGAAAAAAATAATAATGTTCTATCTTCGAAAGCAGAAGACAATTATAACAATTAATACTGTATTGCAGGTCACGTGAAGTTTTTTTATTTTAACCTTGACATTTCCTATTATTTAACAGACATAATATAAATAAATGAGATTATAAATAAAAATAATAATTTATAAATATTTTAAATTTCATCTCCACTAATGGTTGCTATGTGTTTAGTTTTTAATTCAGTCATTGTTTTTATTATTTTTATTTTTTTTAAGTTTATGTGTAAGTTTTTTTTTTATAGTCGTCACCAATTATTAACATATAATATGTTTTATTCCAGTGTTAATATACCTATCTGTTTCTCCCTAGTAATTTAATGGCTTTTATTACTTCTTTAGAAATAAAAAGATGTTTATACACATGTATATGTTGGAAAGAAAAACAATGTTGATAAGACAAATTGCTTGGCAATTTATTGGTTAAGCAAATATATTATGAGGCTCCAATTGGTAGAGTGTCTTAAATAACTGGATGGTGTGTCAGGTTGTAGCTCATCACTACAATATATATATATATATATATATACATAGGAATATAAGTTTATATTTAAACAGTCAAATGGTTCTCTGGATGCTGCAATGGTGACAATCATCTTTTAAATCCCATCATTGCATTTTATTTATATGTAGTATTTATAGTTTCCTGTATATCATAGTAACATATGGCCAGAACATTGATAATGATTGGCATGTAGCAAGATTCCAATATTTTTTATTATGGTAGATTTTTAACAATTGAGTATGTTCCTGTAGATGATTGTTTTATATAAGTTCTATGTTTTGTATTGGCTAAATAATAAGTCTGCATATTGATATAGAACCTTTTAAAAATATATTCACAAAGGATGACTGTTGATTATTCATTTTAAAGCTGGTGATTTAATTTATAATTATTACAACAACTTGCTTTATTCTATACTGATTCTCTCATGCTTCTTTAAAAATATTTGTTGATGACTATTTATTGGCAATGTTAATTGAAATGATTGTGATATTCAGTGGTGATAATGATGATTTACCATCTTGTCATATTTATCACCCATTTCAACCCTAAGCCATACTGGTAGAATAAATATTTGTAAATCTGTTAAAAAAAGACTATTGCTCAGGAATTCATGAATGGTTGAATATCAAAAATGTCAGAAGTATAAATTATCTAAGGGCTTTACATACCGCAGTTTGACTCTGTGCCAATGCACTGAACTAGATAGAGCAATAGAATCCAATGGCTTTATTGCACAAGAGTTCATAAAAAGTTTGAGTACTGGAAGTGTTATTACAGAAATTGATTGGAGAAGATTATATTCCAAATCTGACACTCTATCTTTGTACTATACCGTATAGAACATGTAATTCAATGATTGTCTAGTGCTAGTTGTTTGGCTATCAAAAAATGGGCACAATATTTAAACAGACTCCATAAGTAATTATTATTTTAATAAATTTATTATAATTCAAAAATAATGTTAGTATTTAGTAACAATAAAAGATAAGTAAAAATAAATATTCTAATATTATGTAGCATAAATAGATTCCGTTAATTAATTTTGATTTATTTCCAAATATCAAGTAGTTAGTAATTATTAAATAGGTGAAAATCAAAATACTAAATATAATAATGTAACATAAATTTTATATCTGTCTGATTTACAGTTGTATAAATATTATGTTGATTTAGTTATATGCAAACATTACAGCATTAATAAAATAAAATAATTTTATTTAATTAATGTAATTATTTAATTTAAATTACAATTATAATTATTTAATTATATATATTGTAGCAATGTGCCTATTTCTAAGTTATGAATCAGTGTATATTATTACTAAAAATATATATGTTTCATTAATTATTTTATTTTATACAAAGTTATCTACTTGTTGTTTATTTATTTTTATTCATCGTATATAAATTAATTAATTTATTTTTTATCTAGAAATGTTTAATTTAAAGTATCTTTAATTTTAAAATAAATGTTAGAGAAAGAAAAGTTGAAGTATAATTTAAAATTTGATCAATTAATTAATTTATGATAATTGTATACATGAATGTAATTAATATTAATAGATAAAATAAAATATGTGAAACCATTGTGCTAAATTTCATATAAAGTTGAATGTCAAATTTTTATATGCCTATTCCAGATTTTTTATAAAAAGGTAATTAAACAGGACAATCACACTGTTCTAGAATTTATAAAAAAAATGACCATAAGAAATATGTTAATAAAATAATTGATAATTAAAAAATGTACTTATCTACCATTTGCCGTAATAGTTGTTAATATCAGACATTTACATTACAATCACTATTGGTATTTAAATGCCAAAATGCATTGCTAAAAAGGAATAGAAATGGGTTGAATACCTGGCCATTTCAAATATCCGCGCGTTAGATAAAATGTCACATGCATTTAGAAAATTAATCATTACCATTCTATAAATATCATGCTTATAAATAGTATTGACAAATTTTATTTATAAAAAAAAAAAAGCTTTCAGAATGACAGAAAGCTGTTCATTGTAAACAATTATATTATTGTCACATCTTAATTCCAGAGAATTGTTTACTTCTCTATGAACTGTTCATATTAGAACATTCTAGAAGATTGCATCATTCTACTGAAGAGCAAGGAGAATTTGCCCTGGTTGAAAAAATAACTGTCTAAGGCAAGTTCAATATTCATTTGCAATAAACTTCACATATCATGAAGATTCTTAAACAAAAAATGTTCTCATAAGAACTTTCACATGAAACGTTCAAAAAACATAAATAAATAAAGACTTAATATTTTTTGTGTATAAATATCACACATGAATTTTTATTACTATTTTATAGAATTTGTGGGGGTTTCAATTACTTGCACAGGTAATATAAATATATATATATATAATTTTATATAATTATTTAAATATACATTCTCAATATATAAATGAGTGAATGAATAGATAGCTAATATATATATATATATATATATTAGCTATATATATATATATATGTATATATATATATATATATATATATATATATATATATACATACATACATATTATTAATATTTTAGTTTGTGGGAACAAATCAAAGGATCAACAACTTTAAATATAGTTTAAATATTGTTGAAACATATATTATCCTATCTTTTGCTTCACTCATTGTAAATTCTTCTTTTATCTTTGGAATATTAAGTTAAGCTTGATATATAGCATTTATTTGAAGTTATTTTTAGCAATATTTACAAATGACACTTTGTAAAATAATATAAGCTGTTTAAAGTTTATTAATTTAATTTTGTTTGCTATTCTGTTATTGGTGTTGGATAAAATATGAATAATTCTTTTTGCACATAAATTTGTATCTATATGATTTATTTAGAATTTCACTCATGTTGCATAAAAACTTTAGTCACATGTCTGACTTAATTTGTTATTTTTAATTCCCTGAGAGTTGTTTTAATTTGAGTATATTTTAAAGTCAATAAAATTATCCTTTGACTTTAATTATATGTTATTATAAAGTCTCCGTTTCACCTCAATAACTATGTCTAAAATAAAAATAAATTTAAATCAGGAACAAGGTCTCATTATATATAAATCTTTGATAAGATTTTTTTAAAAAAAAATTACTCAATCATTCTTATATTTAGTAAATAAGACCCTTTCATCAGATCAGCATTGAGTTGAAAAATAATTGTTAGTGTAAGTAAGTAGATTTTCAAACATGTGACTGAGGAATTAATTATCAAAATATGTAAAGGTTTACCTTGTGGCAAAAATATTTTTGTATTCAATTTATTCTCTCTCTCTCTCATATATATAAGGTCACAATATATATATATATATGTATATATATATATATATATATATATATATATATATATATATATATATATATATATATTGTGACCTTCTGAATGGGTACAAGTAATTAAGCTGTGTTATATCAGTAATGAATAACTGCATTGTACTAAAAAAATGAAATTGCCTTAAAATTTTAAAATTAATCTATTAATGGCTCAAAAACTCATATGTGGGCCAACTGTGCATTTTGGTTAGCAACTTTTCAAGCATTTAGTGTTGTTATTATATTTTGATAGTGTTTAATGCAAGGAAGAGGGGTGAGTTATTACAGAAAGTGTTATGATAGTAGTTAGATTGATACAAGGTTTGTTTTATTTATTTATAAGATAGTATTGGTGTGTTGAATGGGTTTCTGATTCATTATTAATTGATACCCATTTATTTACTAATATTATAGTCGGTTGTAACCCATAGACGTATTGGGTATGTTTTAGTTAGTATAATTTAAAATTCACATAGCAGAGTATATGTGTGAATGTATCATTATCTCATTTCCATTTCATATCCTAATTACAACAAACAATATATTCAAACTTACAATGAAACATTCAAATTACAGTAATTATCTTTAATAATTTTGCAAAAATATATCTTCTTTAATGATTAATTCATATATGAATTAATAAATTATTTGGCCAACTTAAATAATATTATAAACCATTTTATTTGATAGTTAATTGATATTCATTTGTTTTAAGTTTATAAAAAGCTATTTTTTTATTATTTGACAAAGGTCATCAATTAAGTGTTAAAAAAGGAAAAAAAATATGGGAGTCAAGCTGATCAGGTGACTTTTTTGATTGGTCGTGAGATATTTTTTTTGATAGCTAATAATAGTTAATAATAATAAAAAAAGACATTATCTTTTGTAATTTTAACAAGTGTAATTTTCATTTTCTGCTGCTATCGATTATATATCTCTCTTCCAACACAGTTTAAAGTGAAACTTCAAAACAGCCTTTTCATGAAGCTTATTATTAAAACTCCAAACATTTAAGCTTTATTGGGGATGTCTGAATAAAAAAATATAAAGGTATCAATCTTGTTTTCTGTTGTCTAATTAAAGCATTTAAAATTAACACATTAATTTTTGTTTAAGGATGTGCTTTTCTGATAGTAAACTTACGTTAGTTCATTTACTTTTATTTATCTCTGTTAAAAAGAATATGAAAATGCAAGAAATTTATAATTTTTTAAGTCCCATGTGTGATGTTTATAATGTTTTATCATCATGGATGTATATTCAGAACTGTTTAACAAAATTTACTTTGATAAGCTCTCTGTTTAACTTATATTTTACTTATACAAAAGTGAAGTTAAAAGGATATGTATACTTGATTAAGTGTTTGATATGTAATAATTATTGCGGAATATTAACCTTATATCTTGTTTTATGTTTTATAAAATAATATGTGTTTTATTAAAGAAATAGAAATATGACTTAACCAGGATAATTAATTACTACTACTTACCAAATATAGATATTCGTAAGTGCAAGCTATATATAAGTCATGTGACATCTGACTTGTTATTATTACTATTATTATTTTTCTGTTGTGGCTTTAGCTAAATTAAAAGGCTAAGCCTACTAATATATGGAGTATCTGAATTAAGTTCAGGCCCATATGATTTTTTCAGTTGGAGAGCTGACTTTAAAGACATGTAGATGTCTAAAAGTTTCAGATCTTCTTCTAACAATTAACTTTTAGATAAATGCTTTGCTTGAGTGGGTTTTTTAAATCTAATGTCCCAACTCCTCACTGAAGAGACCCATAGGTCGAAACTGGTCTGGGGATGGGGACAATCCAAGATAAAATGATTTGAATGCCTTCTCTTGTAGTAGCATTTATCATAAATAAAAAAAAGCTTGTTTAGAGTTATTAGCACTAATAGAAAGTTTCACTCGAAATAAAAGAGAAAGTAAATCTAAAAAACAAATTTAAAAAGCAAACTCACTAAAATGGAAAATAATTAGATACGCAAAATACTCTATTAAGTGCACATAAGACTTTTTTTCCTAAAGTGAAAGGGTATGTAGCAATATGCCTATTCCTAAGTTATGAATCAATATATATATATATATATATATATATTAAATGTTAGTTTAGTTAATTATTTTATTTTGTGCTAAGTTGTCTACATGTTGTTCATTTATTTTTATTCATGGCAAATAAATTAATTAATATATATTTTACCTTGAAATGGTTACTTTAAAACATTCTCAATTTTAAAATAAATGTTAGAGAAAAAAAAGCTTATCTATAATTTAGAATTTGATCAGTAAATTAATTTATAATAATTGTATACATGAATGTAATTAAAATTAGTGTCTAAAATAATATACATTTAAGGGCCCACAATGGTAAATTTTATACAAGGTTAAATGATTTATATTTTTCATAATCTCCAAAAAGTTCTAAAACATGAACATTAAGTGTGTGCATATCTATTCCAGATTTTATATAAAAAGATAAATAAACAGTACATACATGCTGTTTTAGAATTTATAAAACAATAAATATTTGGAAATGTAACTAAGAAATATGTTAATAAAATAATATAGAATTAAAAAATTCACTTATCGTTTGAATTAGTTCCCAATCAACATCCACTGGTATTTGAACACCAAAATGCATTGTTAAAAAGGAAGTAGAAAAAGGTCAAATAGCTGGCCATTTCTAATATCTGCCTGCTTAGTTCCTGTAAAAATCTTGCTTGTAAATAGTATTGATAGACTTTATTTATGAAAAAAGTAGAAACTTTCAGGAGGAATGAAAGCTATTCATTTGGAAATAAACTGCCATGCCTTAATTCTGAGGAAAGTATTGTTTACATTTCTATAAGCTGTCTGAGTTTGAATATCAGGATAAGATTGAATCATCCTACTAAAGGACAATTAGCCCGGTTGAGGCACTAGTCAATTTAAAACTTATAAGCATAAAACTATTAAAATAATTTATTTTATTTGCTATTACAATTTAGTTAAAATGTATTTATTTAATGAATTTATTCAATAAATTTATCTGAGAACATTAAAGATATAACATTATTTTCTTTATATTTTCATTTTAACCAATGTCTCATATTTATGAGCTTGGAATAAACCCAGATATTTACAATCAAATGCTTTTCCATATTACCATAGCTACAGGACAGATTTTACCCAGAACCCTGTCAAATTAAATTTTAAAATAACCATTTTGATCATTTTAACAAATTTACTCTGGGCATTTTGCCTTGCAAGAAAAATGTATCTCCTCAAACTAAATGGATAAAGTACAACAACTATAATAAGAATTATCACCAATATTATTTTAAAGAAATTCAATTTTACAGAATTCATCTGTTATTGAAACTGAAAAATTGCTTATGAATAGGCATATTAACATCAATCATATCATATCATCTTTTATTTCAAAAAAATGAAATAACATATTTGAAATATATATTGATTACTTCTCTATGGATTAATGAATGTTAAAACTTTATACAATATGATTTTAAATCAACAAGTAAATTCACAGCTTTGAAAAAAGCACTTATATTTTAATGAAGATCAACACAGATAATTCAATCTATGGATTATTATTTATTTACTAAGTCTTATAAATTACTAAAGTAACTGAAAAAATAAAATAAATTATATATATTTAAACCAAAGAATTAGTAATCTATTACCTTTAAACTATGTGGTAATTGACAAACATAAAAATATTAGTCTGTAATAATTTTAAATGATTAAATCACTCACTTTGTATAAAATTACAAGTTAATGTTAGTCCTATAATAATGGATTTATGATTATGAATATCATAGTCTGCCAATATGATAAACATTATAAATTAATAAACAAGCATTTTTAAATGGATTAATGTGATAACTATGCAATCTGAAGTATGATTGTTATTTCTTAAAAATATTATAAGTGTTGATATGAATTTAAACTTTGTGTTCTTCTGATTTAATGTTTAATGCTTATAGTATATTATTGCCAGTAAATTGTAAATGTTGGAATATTCTGCAAACGTTCATGAAATTAGGACTACATGTTTAAGAAATTATTCAAAAAAACTTTGTTTATAATTATTGAATTATTTGGTTTTTAATTATTATTAGTGTAATAATAAAAAATAAAGTTTCTTAAATAATGCTGTGAATAATATGGGTTTATATTTTGTATTGGAGACAGGCTGTATTTGGTTAAACTATTGTATAAACTACTATGAATTCATTCGTTTAAAATACTTTGTGTCTTATTAGTCCTTAAATTTGGTCTCACATTAATACATAAATAAACAACATGTCTAGATGACAAAATCACCACAGAATGTTTTTCCTATATTGTGCCTATAATAGTTCTATAAATGCTATGCAATAAATTATTCTTATGGTATCAATAAAATAAATCATATTTTGTTAGTCGAGGTATATTCCTAACTAATTATTTAAACTTCAAATATAATGTAAAACACATAGGATCCTAACAAAAGATCTAAATGTCATAATTAATGAAGGTTTGGCTTTTTTATAGCATTGTTAGGAATACTAAGTAAATAATTTTGCTTACTCCAAAAGATTTAAAATATTAGCTCAATCTGGTACAATGATGTTACTAATATATTAATTATTGTTACAAAGATATTTAAGAACATATATTGACAATATTGATCTATCATCTCCAATAGAGTATCTTGTCTTTGCAATACTTTAAAATTGCACACTTAATCATAACCCAAGATTAGATTATTTACAGAGAACAAGCAATATTTATTAATATTGTTATAAAATTTTATTAAATTATTTTTATTATTCTCTTATAATTTTGTTATTTTTGTATATATTGGAGTTTATTTATCACTTTTGCTTGTATGTGATTATGTGTATAAAATGGAGTGCATGAAGGTTTACATTAAAATCTTTCTAATTACACCTAGCTTAAAAGTATATATAATATACTTGTATTTAAATATTAGCCTACATTCTGCCGATCTCTCTTCTGTGGATTTAAATAGGCATAAGGTCCTGCATATGAGAAATCAGAATGACTTTCAGTCAACATGGGAATGACAAAAAATTTGAAAATTTGGGGCTTTGAACATCCATTATCAGATTTTCAACTATTTGGATAGCTGAAGAATTGGAGAGTGATGAAGACTGAAAGACTGAAACCTGTCCATTAAACTTTGAAGATTTTTTATTTTATTATAAACTGAGCACTGATTATATATATATATATATATATAATAAGTAAAGTTTGATATCTGTATTCATTCCATATATATATATATATATATATGGGAGATGATAATCTGGATCAAAGGGCAGTCAGCATGAAATACATATATTAGAGATCATTTATCTTTTTTTGTATTTATGTGGTCATGTGTATTGGTTATATAAAATGGAGTGGAAGATCTCTAATTATATATATATATAAGTTCCAAATAACTTCAACAATAAAAATAATAAAATATGTTCTTAATTAATCAGTAACCCTTTTGATTATCTTGTAATCATTATCAACTCTAAAGTCATTTGGAAATTTAATATCATGTGAATTTCCATAAGCTGTGTATGTATGTTGGTATTTTCTGCTTGTTTATTTATCATATTATCTTTTAATTTATTTATCAATATTGCTTTATTAATTTTCTTATTTTTATGATTTCTTTCTTCCATTAATATTTTTGTGTCATTTACATTAAAAGTAAATTTATAATTACAAGATTTTTCACGGTCAAAGAATAAGGAGGTCTTACTTAATTGATTATTTACAGATTTTTTTACAGAAATTATATAACAGTTGATATACTTTTATCCTTTGTTCCAGCATATATCTTGATTTCCTGATATATGATTTACAATCACATACAGTGTGATAAATTATATATATATATATATATATATATATATATATATATATATATATATATATATATATATATATATATATATATATATATATATATATATATATAAAGTTTGATATCTGTAGTCATCTCACAATATATGTAATATACAAATCAATATATATATATATATATCAAAACACAGTACAATTCCCTACATAAATTATATTATTATTGTAGTTACTTCTTAACTATACATTTTGTAGTCTTTATCAACTATATAACATTAAATAATCAAGTTATGACAACCCCTTTATCAATATCCATGTTCAATTCCAGATTTCCCACAACCCTGTTATCTTAACATTTGATGACTGGTGATCATTATATATGTAATAAATGAAGTTTGATAATCGCCAGTCATCAAATGTTAAGATAATAGAATTGTGGGAAAATCTTGAATGGTGTGGAAGCCCTAGTGTCTATTGTTAAAGGTGTCTTGTTTTGATTATTCAATATTATATAGTTGATAAAGACTACAAAACGTATAATGAAAATTAATTACTTCTAACTTATAATATAATTTATGTAAAATTGTACTGTATTTTGATATATATATATATATATATATATATATATATATATACATATATATATATATATATATATATATATATATTGATTTTGTATATTATATATATTGTAACTTTTATAAATGTAATAAGTAATAATATCCTCAAAATATAATAAATGACTTGAAAAAAAAAAGATGACAAAATAAACTAATTATTTTAAATCCCTTTTATCTAGTTGTAATGGATTTCACTAAGTGAATATGGTCTATCAGAGTGCCACTAGGTTAGCTGAGCCTAGACAAAGTTATATTCTATACCCACTTATAGATGTACCTGTTATGAACCCATTTGGTACCTTATTTATAACTGGATGTAGGATTTTGGATTACCAAATTACTATCACACATTTGCACTAACATTAAGGAAAAAAAACATACTTATGCTTTAGTTAGTGGATATTAAATTTATCAGACAATATTATTACTTAGATTTTAATATCATAAATGCATTTCAACATTCTCATAAGTCTTGCTAGCTCATGTAAACACTATTGTTTTGATGGTGGCAATTCCTCGGCCCTTGAATGAGTTTGATGATCTTGGTGGTGATTATTATAATGAATCACAAATAATAAACAAATGCAATGTGAAACATTATTTATCTATATCCACTAAATGCATTTGATGATGATGATGATAACAGTACTTCCACCCACAGCTTTAGAACTAATGCCTAACAAAAAATTTAACTTTTATAAATGCATAATTATTTGCCTAACTTTATTATATTTACATGGGAATTAACTATTAATATTCAACATTGATGATGAATGAGCATAATGAATAAGGCAAAAAATACTCTTAATAAAGATATATGTCTCTTTTAATAAAATGAATTAACATTTATTACTGGACTGATAAAATATACATAATATTCAAAGATATATATGAAAATTTATATAAATAATACTGATGAGTTGTCCATATTTAAATGTAAAATTACTGATATGAAAATCTTCCTCCTTTCCTTTTAATGATAGTATCCAATGTTTATATCATAATATAATGTTGGTGCATCAATTCGGATAGTGAATAACTAAAAATTTATATCCAAAAGAAAAATATTTCATAAAAACAAAACAGTAGACACTATGCACACACATATTTTTGTAACCTTATAACTTTAAACATAACATATAAAACAAAATAATTAATTAGATAAAAAGGTTAGTCATATTCTAGAGAAGTAAAAGCATTTAAAGAACTAAGCTTTAAATAAACTATTTCCCCCTGACCAACTGAGGTCATTAATCATGATTTTAACAAATCTAGCTCCCCAATGCTAATTTTTTACCACTTTCAATATTCAGGCTACATAGCTATACATATGGAAAATATAATTATATTATTACATGTGTGTATGTGTTGATCCCCATTATGAATAAAATATTATTAAGGAGAAAAAAACCTTTTAACTTATAAACAACATATTTCATGATTTGGAATTAATATACAATAATACATATCACAAAAATAAAATACATTGATAAGTGGATATGTATTATAATTTCAGAATACATAATATCATCAATAAAGCAGTTGCTATTATTACTGAAAATTCTTTTACTTTGATTTTGGTCTTAAGGTTCAGAAATAAAAGAAAAGTCAAAGAATTTGTTATTAAAAGTTTTGTTACTAGTCACTGATATATATATATTGAAGCAATGGATCTGAAGTCCGATCCATGCTTCACATCTTCCTATAAA